>JANHFT010002606.1:28524-50663 GCA_032467955.1 Pseudoxenodon macrops | reverse complement strand
GTTGAAAAAAGGTGAACAACATTTTTACAGAACTATAGATACGTTGAGGCTGGGTGTGACAAGGAATGGCTGGGAGGCACCCCTTGATGTGAGTGACATTGAGTTGGCCCCGCCTGCCCAGTCGCATGGCCGTCAAGCCATGCCCAAAATTAAGCCACGCCCACAGAACCGGTAGTAAAAAAAAATTAGAACCCACTCCTGACTTTTACCCAGTATGTACATTTTGTATGCTTTTATACACATATAAGAATTTGCATCACAAAAGCAATGGGGGGTATGCTAAATAAAAAAATGTATAAAATATATTATACTGTTTTTCCACCTCATTTCAACCCTGAGCTACAAATATTCTCCTTTATTGCTAAAGTTTCTCACACATTACTATTGATTCAAAGAATAATTCTTTTGAAAATTCTGAAACTGAACTACTTTATCTGTGCATAACTGATACCAACCCTTTATATTAGCATACAGCCTATAGTCTGATATAATGCTATTTTAAAGACTTAAATATAAATCACCAAGGCAAATGAAACAGGGTTGCGCAAAGCTCTAATACAAAGCTTCTATTCAACTGTATCTCCTAACTGAATTGATTTTCTGAATTGGGTCCTTGATTTAATTCAGAGTGGTGAATCACATTTTATGACCCTGAGTCATTTCAGAGTTATTTGAATCAATTTTACCTTTGACTTTTCCATTGATTCTAGTTTGACAGAGCCTAAAACATTTCTGCAGCTTTCCTTTCCTAAACTGACAAAATTGAGAATACTTGTGTGTGGCAATGCATTGAGTGTCAGGTTAACAAAAAAAAAAAATCACAAGAATGCTTGGAAAAAGGAAGTGCTCTTGTGGTGTTGTTTCTGCTTTGTTTCACTTTCTGGGTAGAATATGTTCAAAAAATGTACTTGGAGACACAAAAACCATTTTATTCTTTCTGTTACTATTGCAGCTCATTTTTTGCTTTTGTGAATAAAATTTAAACCCTTTTCCCAAACCCATAGTCTGTTATCCTAAATCTGAACCTATTTGTCCATAATCTGCATATAGTTCTTCAGCTTTTTCAGATAATTTCACATCAATGGAAGAGAATATCTCAATTTGCTCCATAAAAAATCCTTAAAGTTCTCTAGCTAAAACTTTGGAGTGTGAACAGCCTCTATTTAACATTTCTACTATTTTCATGCTATTCTGCCAAATGATGAAGGAACTCCACTATTATAAATTATTGTTGAAGATTTTTCATTATCAAATGTCAGAACTTGAAATGGGTTGAATTGAATTGTACTGCCTTGAAACTTAAAATACAAAATCCAATCAAAGAATGGTAATTCTGAATCTCAAATATCATTGAGGCTGATTTGCACATCTATAAAATTTATGTCACATACAAGAGCTCAGCAAGGAATCAATGAAAGTTATTTTATTATTAGGAATAATAATAGAAACTTTAGGCCACAATACAAGATGTGAGGTGTACTTATTTCTGTGTGTCATAAATTATGCAGGTCAAATTGAAAGTCTCTTCTTAAGAGTATGTTTATAACTTCATTCTTTCTCCCTGTTCCTCTTTTCTTTCTTCCTTCCTTCACTTTACTAATGGCCCATACCACACACATACACAAAAACACAATATAAAACAAACCCGGAATACTTTCTCTTCAAAGAACAGAAGCAAACATTTCCATAGTTTCCACTTCACAAATTCTGACCACATCTCAATGTGTGTCAGAGGTTGCTACTTTAATCTAATCTAATACTTCCACTGCAAATTCTTATTAATATTTAACTTGCAGCTAAAACCAGAGGGGAAAAAATTAGATCCACTAAAGAAATAAAAAAGAGAAAAGACTTTCTTAAGTACATTTGAGAATAGCAGAAGAGCACAAGTATAATCATCACTTATAGAAACATGAAAATTTGAACTACTGCTTTCCTCAAGTTGTTTTTTAATGTTTGTTATCCAAGGCACAAAATAAGTTAGCTGGTGTATTGCTAGAAAAAAAGTGGACACTCATGAAAAGGAAGGGTTGTTTGCTTTTATCAACTACCTTGTAGAATACAATCTGGAAAATGAACAATAAGTGAAATTAAATGTGAAAGTCCTGAAGAATAACTGTATTATTCCTGGCAGTTTGAATAAGATTGGGTTCACTTTAAGTGAATCTTGCTCCACTCATCCTCACATTCTCAATCCAGTATTACTTCTACAATGCAGTCATCAAGCATTTTCTTCATCATATGAAGTTTTATATCGGGAAAAGGCTAGTGTACAATGTAGTAGCAATAATACTTAGATTTATATACTGCTTCACAGTGCTTTACAAATCCTCTCTAAGTGGTTTACAGAGTCAGCATACTGCTCCCAACAATTTGGCTCCTCATTTTAATGACCTTGGAAGGATGGAAGACTGAGTCAACCTTGAACCGCTGAGACTCGAACTGCCAAACTGCAGGCATCCAGCAGTCAGCAGAAGTAGCCTGTAGTACTGCATTCTAACCACTGTGCCACCACTCTCTCAATTTTATTATAGCGAGAGAAAAGAACATCCCATTTTATGAAGAACTCCGAGTCTATCTCTAAGGATAAATTTCAGATAGCTCTGTAAACCAAATAACATGGATCCAGAAGCAAATACGCAGATTCTGTTCTCCATTTTTTAAGTTTTCCAAGACTCGGACAAGATTTTCTGATTAGTACTATATTAACTGCATATCATGTTAATCTTGGTAGTTCTAAAGCACCATGTGGTAAATCACAATCTTGAGCTGGCAGCTTCTCAGAAAAGTACCTAAAGGTTCTTAATTGTTTAATTCTATCTTAAGTTGGATTAATTCTATCTTGATTAGTTTTCTGTTCCAGCTTCGTCTTGCTTAAACATCAAGATCTTCTTAAATTTACTTCTGGCTTTATCCCAAGGCTACTATTTACGACTGAAGTTTCTTATCATTCTTTGTTCACGTTTTCCTCTTTTCTAAATATCACATTTCAAATGATGCCTTGTGTTTTTTCTTAAGGAAAACAAATAAATCACCACAGTGTGATTATCACTATCCTCACTTCTTCCTAATCACACACAAACACCTGAACACTAACAATTTCGCTTCAAAATTTAAATGTAGGAACTCTATTTTAGGCTTAAATTTTGCAGAACAAATCTGTAACTATTCATTTTGGCCAATTAGTATTACATTTACATAATTGCCAACATACATATGTGATATTCTCACATGAATAATGTTTTTGTCTTATTTAACTAGCTGTTTATCTTGGACTTTGGAAAAAAAACAAGACAGAAACCGTATTGATGATTTTGAACTCTGGTGCTAGAGAAGGCTCCTGGGAATGTCATGAACAATCAAGAAAACAAACAAATGGATTTATCAACCAAATCAACCTAGAGTTCTCATCTGAGACACAAATGACTTGCATAAATTATACTTTATGTAAATTATACTTATACACATTATGCAAAGACCTAGCTCTCTAATGCTGAGAAAGGTGACTGGAAAGAGAAGATGAGTCTAACCAGAAGCAAGGACTCAGTTACAATGATAATGGGTGCACTGTTTGAGGATTGGAAAGACCAGCTAGGAACAGATCATCTTGGAGAAAATCTCTTAGCGTGGTTGCTAAGAGTCAAGATGGCACATAATCAATCAATCAGTCAGTCAGTCAGTCAATCAGATGTTTATCTAAAATGAATGTCAGTTTGGTCTAGTGGTTAAGGCACCAGCCTAGAAAGTGGGAAACTATGAGTTCTACTGCCACTTTAATCTTCAAAAATTAGCTCGGTAACCTTGTCCCATTACTCTCTCCCAGTCCAACTCATCTCACAGGGTTCTTGTTGTTGGAAAAATAGGAGGAGGAAGGTATGCTAGATATGTTCATCAAGTTATTTTAAAAATTATTAAGGCAGGGTATAAATAAATAAAATAATAAAATAACATGAAGTGTACAATAGTGATTATTTAAGAACAATTTAACCACACCTCATTCTTTAAATCAAGGAAGGCAGAGACTGGAAAAAAAATACCCACTATAGTTAGGGTTTGCTGGAAAGAAGGCAATGAATACAACCAAGGGAAAAAAACAATCAATGTCTTAGCAGCACCCCTATCAAGAGCTAAAACTACAAAGAACCAGGACCACAAATACTACTCATACAACAGTCCAACACACACATCCTGGATATTGAGAAGTTCCTTAGGGATGGGTTCCAGCATGAATCTGAAAGCTTGGAAGAACACACCTCTGGTTCTTGTGACTGACTTAGATTGGATCCTGTAATATTATCCTGAGATTATAATTATATCATATTATAATTATAAACTTGTTACCAAATATTTGCCTTCATTCGCAATACCTGTCTATTCTGTCATGGCACCAAAGTAAAGTATTAGTATCTGCAACTGCCCTAACTATATACTTTCAAGAACCTGTATATTGGCTGCATAAGAGCAAAAGATTGATACTCTAAAGCATAATATTGGAATTATCCCGGCCATGTTATAAATCTTCTAAAATACTGTTGGTGCCAATGAAAAAGCATCAATAGATGTTCAATCATTCTCAGACACTGAGAAATGAGAAGGAGTTTGAGTAAAGGTATGTAAGACTGAATAGAATGAGAGAGTGAATGGGAATTGATTGTTGAACCTGTTTAAATAAACCTATTTTTATTGCTTACATTTTATGCCCATGGTTTCATATTTTCTGCTACATAAAATCCCAAACTTTTCATCTTGGTCCCCAAATCTAGCTGCATCTTCTAACAGAAGCAAGGGCATTCTGGTTAAACTCCAGAAATTATAGAACAGATGACCAGTAACTATTTGGGCAAGCTATATTATTCTTTGTATAATAATAATATGGTTTTCCATTGTTTTCTATTATTTCTTTTTAATTTCACAAACAAGTTTACAGTTGTAGGATTTCCTATTCTATCTTCCAAATACTAATTATTTCTAGTCCTCTTTAGCTCTTTTGATTGCAGGCAAGGTTGGTCATATACAGTGAAGTCAGGCTTTGTCAAGTTTAAAATGGAAAAAAGTGTGGGGGGAACACATTGGTTCATTTATAACACCCTTAAACTTGAAATCCAGCAGGTTCTCACAGGTTCAGGAGAACTGGTAGCAGAAATTTTGGGTAGTTTGGAGAACCAGCAAATACCACCTCTGGCTGAGAGGGGTGGTGGGAATGGAGATTTTACAATATGCTTCCCCCAGGAGTGGGGAGGGAATGGGGATTTTGCAGTATCTTTCCACTGCCATGCCCACCAAGCCATGCCCATCAAGTCAAACCACACCCACCAAGCCACGCCCACAGAACCAGTAGGGAAAAAATTGGATTTCACCAATGGCCTTAAACTATTGCTTTATAAGAAACTTTCCATTAAATGTTCCTTTTAAAAACATTTTTTCTCAAGTATATAAGGTTTTAGTATAAATGTAAGAGAGGAGATTGTTACCCATCCAGAGCCTGTGTTATTGCATCATAATAATTTGAGCTCATAAAATCTATTGGTGATATTTTTTAAAGCTTATCAATTACTTTCAGAAAGATGTGCCATCTAAAATGTAGTGTATCATTCTTCCTTTAATTCCAAATTAAATAGTTTTTGACTATATGCAATAAACTGAACATAATTAAGATACTTGCACCTCTAGCTATATTATTTTCTCATCCAATCATCCAATAACAAGGACAGTAAAACACTGTATTTCTAGAGCTTGCAAAAAGAATGGGTACAAATCGACCTCATAAAATAGGAAATTAATCCTCTTAGGAAAATACAGACTTTATAAGCATCTCAGTCGTCTTTCCATCATCATAAAAAAAACCTTAAAAATATACAGCACAGTTACAGAACCATACAAAATTCAACTGAAACCTTCCTGTGAAATCTGGTTTTTCTTATATATAAAAGTATAACTGGCTGATTCAGTTCTGGAAACTACAGTTTTTTGTTTTGGGGTTGTTGGGTTGTTGGTTTTCTTTTTTTGGGGGGGTTACGTTGGATCAGCAATAGTGATGTGCAAGTTTCCCTAATTTGGGAATGAAAAGCTCTGTTTTCATTTCTAGTTTGGAAGACTTCCAGAAAGGTGAGAATCCTCTGGAATGGCATTGGCCTATTGTAGACTTAGTACAAATATGTCAGATTAGTTTACAATGGGTTTATGAAGGAGTAGAAAGTAGTCAAATATAAAGTGTGTATAGAATCGGTTGAGCAAATAGAAATAGCATTTAGACTTATATAGTGCTTCGTAGTGCTTTACAGCCTTCTCTAAGCAGTTTACAGTGTCAGCACATTGCCCCCAACAATCTGGGTCCTCATTTTACCGACCTCGGATGGATGAAAGACTGAGTCAACCTTGAGCCTAGTGAGATTTGAAGTACCAAATTGCAGGCAGCTGGCAGTCAGCAGAAGTAGGCTGCAGTACTGCATTCTATCCATTTGCACCATTTAAATGCATGAATGTCCCAGGAAAGACACAATATAGCAATGTCTTGCCTAAAAATTCAATCCAGACCTTGATGAAATATGAGTTCAGAGAAGCACATGTAATCCATGACAGTCCAAGAGTCAAGTACCACAGACATTAATCAGCTGATCCATGTCAAAGAATCAAAGTCAGGAAGCAAGGACACAGCAATGAAGTTCTGAAGTCTCCAAAGCTGCTGAAGCTTCATGAAATTGGATACTCTCTCAGGATCAGGATTCTTGCCAGTGAGTCCTCCTACATCTGCTTCTGTTGATTTCCCCTAATGAAGCCCCAGGTGACTGTTATTCTTAAGGCTGTCAAGTTATCCACATCACTTTCCCCTGAACTTCCTCACTTTTGTCTTTGTCCTTCTTAAAGTGCAATGCCCAGACTTGAACACACTTCTCAAGATGGGTATCATGCAATCATGACATAATAAAAAGTCACTGCAATGAGAAGGGACAGATAGAAACCATTCCTCCTATGCAAAAGAGAATATCAGTCAACCCATTACATGGCGCAGAAAAGAAAAATTCATAAAAGAGTTTGAATATTGTTTCTATATATTGGACTTGCTCCCAAAACGCAGCAATCAGTAGATTTTCTTTATTAAAGAAAAGTAGTTCCCAACTTTTCTTTAATAAAGATTATTTCTCAGAGGAAGAATTTCCATGAGCTTACTGTATTATCATACTTTACCCTGCCTGTTGTAATGTAACAATGGAACCTGATCAGTGCAGAATAAATTAGAGCTATTACTTAACAGGATGGGAAAACTATATTTTTGTAGATGCATCTTAAATTACATTTGTTTCTTTTCTTTTTCATATTATTCAAATTGATTATTCATATTCAGTTTGTAATCAAACACTATTCCAAAACTATTTCACAAATACTATTAGTAAATCAAGTATTGAGTGAGGAACTTAGCATTTGTCCCTATGAAATTTCATTCTATTATTTCTAGCATCTTTCTCTAAAACCTAAAGATCATTTTGAATTTTATTTCTCTTATCTAGGATATTAACTATTCCAGTCAATTTTGTATCTTCCTGAAATATCATAAGTATCACCTGTATTTTTCCTTCTTTAATAAAATATCAAAGACAACAAGGTCTAGGAGTAAATCTTCCTACACCCTGCTCAATATCTCATTCCAATTTAATGAAGAAATATTGAAAAACCCTATTTATGATTTTTCAAACAAGCAGTGTATCTGCACAATTGTCATGCTACATTTAGCAGTCCAAATAATCTAAATAAATACATAAGGAACTGAAACAAGCATTCATAGATTTTAGATTGAAGCTATTCAATCTTCAAAAAATGTAATGTTAGAGTGACATTTGTTTTTGAAAAAATCCATGACTAAGTAGGTAGATAGGTAAGTAGACAGGCAGACAAATATATGTTTGTTACCTGTTGCATTTCACTGTGTTTATGAAACAACTAGTATACTGATTTCCTATAAAATATATTGCTTTTTAAAAATATTCCCCTTATTTTAAATATCTCTAAAGAAATTATTTTTGTTCTTAGTATATTTTGACATTGATTCTAGGCTTTAGTTTTTCTCTACAATTCTTGGTTACTTATATGTATTCTTTCTTGCTGACCTACATCATTTCATTTCTAATCTGTGTCTCTTTTTTCTCCAGACCTTAATTAAAATATTTGTGCAGGCACATTGATTTATTTCAGCTCTGGATGATTCTCTTGCCATATAATATGTTGTTATTAAATGTCACTCATTGAAATATCCTAAAATCCCTTTTTTTTTAAAGACAAGCATTCCATTCAGCTTTAATTTCACTATAAATCAAAATTCCCATAACTTCTCATGACATTCTTAGTAAAATGGTACAACATAACTAGTTGATACTATTGTAAGGTGGACACACAATGAAATGTTCTACATGAAGGGAAATATTGACAGGAGTATCCCAAGTCTCTGTCCTATTCCCTTTGGTATACATTTTTTCCCCATTTTTAATACATTTTTATTATCAGTGACTTGGATGGTGGTGATGCTTATCAAGGCTGCAAGGGGCACAAAGCAAGACAGGATTGTAGTACATAGAGAAAGGAGGGGAGATTCAAAAAGAACTAAATGAGCTTGAATAGAGGGTTGAAATTTATCAGGGATGAATGTAAAGTTCTGCATCTGGATAGGAAAAATGAAAAGTGACCTGGCTTGATAGTAGTTCATATATAAAAGGATCTTGGTACCCTTGCTGTTCACAAGTTAAGCATGAGCCAGCAGCTGTGAGAAAATGCAAATGTTATCTTGGGAGGTATTGACAACAACAGAGAGTTTACGTCTTAGGAAACAATTGTTTCATTCTATTCTGCCCTAGTCAAACCATAAATCACAGTACTGTTACTTGTCATTAAGGAGAATCGTCAAAGCCATTTATGTGAGGACAAGTTAAAGGATTTGGTTACATTTAGCTTTTTGAAGAAATGATGGAGGGAAGCTCTAATAGCAGCCTTCCAATAGAAGAGACAGATAGAAAATGCGATAGATGCATTCTCTATTGCCACAATGATATAAAATTAAAGGGGGGGATGGAGTTTCCAGGGGAAATACTTTAGTATACAAGCTGTTAGGAGCCATGTGAAATTGTGAGATATCCTTCATCAATGACTGGGTGGTCACTTGCTGGTAATCGAGCACTGAGTAGCTAACTGGATGAGATTTCTAAGATTCATTCCAACTCTATGATTCAATGTAAACTTCCAACATTGCATTGAGTCTTTCCTCCAATGTTCCTTGAAGTTGTACTGATCAATAAACTCTTCTCTAATGGTTAGTATTAACTCAGGAGTAGATGATCTTTTTATGCCTTCTTCCATCCACCTTAGAAGAAAAAATAATCTTTCTCCATGGCTCTTTCTTCCAGGGTCATGAAAAAATTGGACAACAATTTATCTAAAATAGTATAGGGTTTTCTGCTTGAGCAGTGGGTTGGACTAGAAGACCTCCAAGATCCCTCCCAACTCTATTATTTTGTTTTGCAAAAGCAGGCCTGTCAAACTGGTGGGCCAAGGGCTGGATGCATCATGCACAAGCCAGGCCCACCCCGGTTCCGCAAAAGCAAAAAAGTCACAATACGTCATGTGAAGCGATCGACTTTGACACCTGTGTGCTATAGGGCTGTCATTTCTCATTCTTACTGGATTCCATTTAAAGCATTTCAGATCAAATCAAATCTTCCATCAAGACAATTTTTGTAGTCAGATATTGCACTATTTTTCTTTAATTTTGCATGCCACTTGAAGGATGACCACAAACACAGCCTGGAAATGTATTGAATTTTCTCCCTGCGATTGTTAGATGCAATGATTATACCAAGAGAAGAGAATATATGTAATTCAGGGTTGAACTGTGAAGTCCCTAGGGCTCACTGAGCTTGACTGTTTGCCTGATGATGTTACTTAGTTGGGTATTGAAACATCAGCAAGCAAACAAACAAGCTCAGAGAGCATCAAGGACTCTTTAGTAAATTTAGCCTTTCTTCAAAGTACAAAATTTCCCTATATGAACTAGCAGGAAAATATAAGTGTTAAGGACTTGTTAGGGTTTGAAAGTTGTTTTGCCACTTTTTGCTCAGGACAGACAGGACATTTAATGAGACAAGTGCTCCAGCTGGGTCAGTTCATCATGGCAGTGAGTCACCAAGTACCATGACTCTTCCCTTTACTATCATGCAGAGTGCAGCTGCTTGGTCACTATTCTTGTTTTGTACTCTTCTTCTGCAGTGAATCTTTATTTCAATGAAAACTCGGTGCCTTTTTCTTCTGGCAGCCCTTAGAACAGTTTCTGAATTCTAACAGTGTACAATGTCTTCTGATTCTCTTACTTTTGACTTCCCTTTCATCCTCCAGGCTGATTCCTTTATTTGTCTTTCTTATGGAAAGCCACATCCTCTGCCAGCTCCTATTGTGGCACCTTCTTTGTTTGATTTGATAATCCACCTTCTCTTCTCAGCTGAAGTGTGGCCACTTGCTGCTCTAATCCTCTGACTTTTGTTCCTCAAGCGCTGTTAGAAGCCTGCAATTGTGGGCAAATATATATTGGCTTGTTTTCAGGCAGTAACACTAACATGGCACAAGTATCAAAGATCATGCCAAGTTCTCTGAATTCATCCCCATTTTAATCTTTAAAGCCATATCAATGGCCGAGTTTTATTCCTTGTCATTCTTTTCTCAAGCTACAGCATACACTGTTGGCAAAGATGAAGACTTACCAATAAAGGAGAATATTTGTAGCTCAGAGTTAAAATGAAGGGTTTTTGGTATTCTCTGAGCTTGGTTGTTTTCTTACAGACATTTCATTACCCAAATTGGATAACATCATCAGTGCTCTAATAGCATTAATGATGTTACCTAGTTTGGGTAATGAAATGTCAGTTCAGAGAGCAACAAAGACCCCTCAGAGGAAAAATTATTAGACTTTCTTCCTGGAACTCATTCTTTGGTGGAGCTCCTTTGGAGAAATTTTATTTGGCCTCCTTCTCTGCTGTGGTGATCATTCTTTTCTCCTGCTTAATCCTCATCTCGTGTAGACATAATAATGGTGATTAGATTTTTTAAAAAAGTGTTGTTAGAATAAGCCCTGTGTTCATATGATCTTCTTTCCTCTTCTTGGTATCATTTTCTTAACCACAGTATCATGTTGCTGCTTTAAAAAAATGATAACTATCATTACAGTTTAAAAATACAAAGATAAGCAATCAATACAAATTAAGAAAAATATTAAAAAATAAAAAGGGCAGAGAGAGAAATGGAAAGGGGAAAATATATAGAACAAGATATATAAAGAAATATGACTCCCCCATCATCAAGACAAATGCAAACAATTTCAATAACTTATCACATTCTGTAACATTTCAACTAAAGATCTCTTCACCCTCTCTGATCTTTTATCTATTAAGAAATAATGAATCCTCCTCGTTAAATAATATTCAGCAAAAGTCCATTAAAAGTTACCAGAAATAACTATATAAACAAATAAACCAGTTTCATATTCTTTCCTTTGCTTTATCATTTACTCTAAAATACAACAAAAAATCTTTCCATATTTTATCTCAGGTCTACAAATAAATCTTTAAAGCCTCATCATTCAAACTTAATCAAACTCCATTAAGAGCTACAAGAAACAAAAACATATTGAAAATCTTAACCTTTAATCCCTACAAAGACTGTCCTAAAGTTAATTTCTTATCATTTTCTCTTCCTCTCCTCTTAGAAACTCTTAAGTTTAACACTTTTCTGCAATTTTAACACCATAGCTTATCACTTTCTCTAAAAATACAACAACGAAAAATCTCTTCAATCCTGACCTTATCTATAAACAAATCTTTAAAGCCTTGTCATTCAGTCCTGATCAAGAAAAAACCCTTTAAAATCTTCTTTTTAAAAAACCATATATTTTAACCTTGATGGAATCAACAAACTTTATAGTCCTTCTTTTTGCTTTTAAAAGTCTTAAGGTTGATGCTTTTTAAATAGTGTCCCAAAAGCTGATTTCATTTTATTTTCATTTTATCTTTTCTCAGGAATTCTTTCATAAGTGTAACACATATTTTTGGTAAGCTAAAAATAAGAAAGCTGTCCAAGTCACTCTTCTGAGTGGAAATCTACACCTCCAAGGTCACATTTAGTATTTGTGTGTCCCATTTAGCGTTTTAAAACCTGCTAGTTTGTAAATCCTGTGTAATATCTTTGTTCAGATCATCCTTGCAGCCTATCATTCTTAACAATGATATTATTATCATTATTAAGAATGATAATATCATTATTAGTATTAGTTCCATATCCAGAACAGCCTGATTCTCAGTTGTACCCTCTTCTATTTCATTTTTGAAATCCATTTTCATAGTAACAGGCAATCCTTAAGAGAAAGTTTTGGGTACACCGTTTGTCAAATATCCTTGAATTCTCCCAGAGTTAAAATTCTTTTCTCTATTTTGTATCAGTAGCTTTTTTTCCATTAATTATAATGATGAGTTCTTTCAGATTGCCTCTAGTAACCAGACTTCAAAGTGTCCTCTTATCATGTTTTCTTTTTCAAATCTACATTTTCCCATGGAAAGGTTTCTTACACTTAGATTCAAAATCTTCTCTCCTGTGATAGTATAAGATTTCCTTCACTTTGAGGAAAATTCTTTTGAAACTTTTTGCAGATTCCCCATCACAATTTGATTCTTCTTTTTCTGCTATCAAGAGTTCCCATATCTGAAAAACTGAGTACTTCAAAGATTTCCTGTCTGTCTAGGAGGGAACACTTGAACAAGACCTCTCTTTCCACAGCAGAAAAGAGACCCACATTTTCTTAAGATGAGGCATTCCCTCAGAATCTTAAGGTCCAGGTTTGAATGGCCCTATTATTCTCTACAATGTACTAATTAACACCTAAATCTTATATAACACACGATATGTTTGCTAAAAACAAGAAATATATTTTAGGCTACAAATGATAATCAAAAGCATTCCCTTGAATTTAAACACAAGCAAGGCAAGCAAGATGGTGTCCTATCTACATTTGTATTCTCTTTCAGTTTCAGTATAGTTTTGCAACATTTAGTTTGCTAAAATTGACTAAAAACATACTTGGTATATTGCTTTGAGATGCTACATTTACTTTTATGGCACAGATAATGTATTTCTATTAACAAATGTATCAGTACCCTGATAAACATCAATGAAGTACTTTAGAGCCATTAAACACTACATGGGTAACAAACAAAGTTATGGCATTTACTTTTTGTTATTGAACTATGCAAATTAATTTACAGCTTGTAAAGAAATACATCCCACAAAGTGATAGATCACACATCATTCTTTATTCTCTGAAGTAGAATCATTACCCATGTGATTAAACTAAAAACACACATACTGAACTGAATATAAATAAATGTGGCAATTTTAAATTCCAAGGTATTGCCTTTGAAAAAGTATGTGTAGAATGGGTATAGGTGTCAGGCACAAAAAATCAGGAAGCAAGGTAGCTCAAGTGACTGAAGGTTTATTGCATGCTAACATTCTACAAACATCTGAACTACTAATGGACAAAGCAAATTGGCAGTAAAAAGGAGTCAAAGGAATTCAAGTTGGGCTGGACATAGAGCACTCATGGATCAAAGGCACTCGAGACTGATGGTGTATTTGACTCCTCACTCAGACTCCTACATCTCTTACATCATATGTAGAATGAGGAAAACCTTATTTAACAGCAATTGCAGCTACTGGTACTTTCTAAAACTCCCTGCTCTCTAATTAACAGATCCTCAGATGGTTTTTTTACTATTTAAACTCCAAACAGAGATTAAGCATGAACCACAAACAGCTGCACTATGTTGACATTTCACTCTTCCAACAGTTGTAAAGGCAAACTTGGAAAATTCCCAGCATAAATTGAATTAAAAACCAGTATTAGTCAACTAACCATGAATTTGCCAATTTGGCAAAAATGTAGCAAAACAAATTCAGTGGTTCTTAAACTGATGTGGCAAACTTTCAATATTCAGTGGTAGAGAAAAAGAGACTCTAGGCAGGTGCAGTAACAATCCATGAATTAACATTACTCTCTGGATGGTTCACTGTCATGATATTTCAAATGTTTGTAAAACTAGAGCTTCAGTCATTTTTACAGCAGTTGAAATTATATCCTTGTTACCAAACTTTGCTATTCTCCAACCATTTGATACCTTCTCGGAGATTTCTCAACGATAACACATAAGGTTCTGCCAGATAATCAGTTAGTTCCTTCTTAACCATAATGATGTATTCATCCAGTTCTTAGAGATTATATTAATCTAACTATATTTCTGTCATTTCTTTTCCTTTATTCTGAAAATAATCTTTTTTTTGTTATGAAAACTGAAACAGAATAGTTGAATAGCTCTACCTTTTGTTATCTTTAGAATATTTCCATCTTCACTAAGCAGGTAATCTGCTCATTTTATTTTTATTTTATTTTAAACATGTGGAAAAAAAGTTTTAGTATCTTTAGAAACTTTAGTTCATTCTAATTTTTTCATTTTCCTGATAACAATTGATACTTCTACAGTTTTGAGATACATGTCTTATTTTTTCTTTGTGACCACACCCTCTTTCTATTATGTGACTCCCATCCTCTTTCCATTATTTCTGTGTATCCTCTCCACTTCCATCCCCAATCACCACTAAACTTTCTATGTGGCTGTACCAGCTTTTTCTATTGTCATTCTTTTTTTCCCCTCCTGGAATTGTTTTGTATTGTTGTTCTAAGTTTGTAGAATTTAGCCTTCCGAGATAGTCCAGATAGGAAACCATCATCAACTATGAAAGCCACTGAGAAATCAAGGACCACAGCAATTAATATATAACCCTTCAGCAGAGGTCATCAATACTTGTGACTTCTCTATACTGTAACCCAACCTGAAACCCAGTTAAATGGGTTCAAATAACCCATCTATTCCAGGATCGTCTGGAGCTGAAGTCCAAACAAAGTTGGAAGCTGTATATAACTTGTACAGAATTGTTGGGTCTAATAATGGCCTTTTGAGGAGGGGATGGGAAGGTCTCCTTCAAGATAAATTTCTCCTTCAAATAAGCAGTTATATCAGGTCCAGCCAAAGAAAAACATAGAATAATCCACTTAAAGATCACTCACACAAAATAGATAGAATCATGCTACAGTAACTTGTTCTCCTCTCACCTAAGATATATAGTGACATGGTTCCTAGTGAGTGGCTATCCTAACTCTCTTCCTCCATTCCAATCCCACTCCAGGCTGCATTGTCTTGTTTCCCTCCTTGGAATATGGTCCCTCTTTTCTGGGAAACTGCTGCTTCACTGCAGTTCATACATCACCTCCCACTTTGTAGGCACAATCCATCACACCTGTAACCACATGGAGCAGTTCTTGAGTGGCCTTGACTAAAGGATCTAACAAACAGGTGATTTGAGCTCATAGTCACAATGCTGAGGACCCTGTGCATTTCCTCAGGAATCACATATTAATATTCAGTATCATTTATTAGTCTAAAATATGTCTTAATTAATTTTTTCCATGCGTCTTTACACAGCCATCATTAAACTTCAGCAGGTTTGTAAAAAGTTAGCCTGTGTCAAAATTGGAACTGTGGGGAAAACATAATACTAATATCCTAAAATGCATGAGCACTATGTTTCAAAATCTGTTTAAAATCTTCTGCATGAAAGAAATGAAAGATTTACTGTCCTCAGATTGTATATTACTAGACACAAAAGGAAGAATCAATCCTTATTGCAGAGTTTTCCCTTCACAAAGCAACATGAGAGTCCTTGGCTGAAAAAGTATAGAGATTGTATCTTCCTCTTTTGTCAATGAAAACAGCCAATCGTTATCTGTAGATAACACAGTAAAAGCTACTCAATAGATCTCTTCCCAACAGGTATCTTCTAAATAGTTGCAAAAAGAAGGACAAAGCAGGAATGACTGCTGGTCCTTTACGATAGAATTTCAAATATAACCTTCCTAGGTCATTTTGGTAAAACTAGAATTAAAAGCAACAGGATATCTACCAATGTACTTAGAAACCACCACAGTATATAAATTGCACATGGACATGCATAAACACTAACATAGGGGCTGGATACATACAAACTATATTATTTTTCTCATAGTTCCTTGAATAAGCAAACTGATTGGATTCACATAGTCTGCTAAGCCAAGTTAAAACCAAATTTGTGTTTATAACCACAATGGATTGACATAAATTGCTAGCCCAAATCTAAATAAACACAGCACGGTTTTGTCAAACGTATACTTTTACACTGAATTTTAAACAATCTATCATAACATAAATTTGAGACCAAAAGTAGTGATAGAAAAAGCAGCATTGCTAAAATCTAGTGATAACCCTTTTTCTGCTCCAACCACTGACACCTTCAAATTGAAAATTTGAAGAAGAAAAAAACAAATAAAGAAGGTGACCACATCACCTGAACTGAAAAGTCATGGGACGTGCTAGGTAAAATATTGAGAGTTCCATCTTTTTAAATAAGATTTGTAGCATAAATTACATTGCAAGGAGAAAATATTATATCAGAAAGTGGCAAATTAGAAAAGAAGTATGGCCTGCATTCAATTCTTGATTAGTATCCAAGTGAGATTAATAAATCTAATAGCATTTTCTTCTTTTTTAAAGTATAAAATTTAATCATTTTTGTGAAATGTAGGTATTTGTCTGAACTGGCAGGAACCCACCTATGATCTCTTCACTGCTAAGTTGCCCTTCACTGCTACTAACCCTGGAACCTTTCCTATGAGCCATAGTTGCACAGTGGTTAGAATGCAGTATTGTAGGCTACTTCTGCTGACTGCCAGCTGCCTGCAATCTGGCAGTTCGAATCTCACCAGATTCAAGGTTGACTCAGTCTTCCATCCTCCCAAGATGGGTAAAATGAGGACCCAAATTGTTGGGGGCAATATGCTGATTCTGTAAACTGCTTAGAGAGGGCTGTAAAACACTGTAAAGTGGTATATAAGTCTAAGTGCTACTGCTATTGTACGGTATCCTTTGTTGGCACAACTTGCCTACATGCCAGGAAGGATCCTGATAGCTTGAGCGCAGCTGATGGTTATGCAGCTAAACACTATTTCCAGACAGAACAAGCTGCTTATCTAGAATCCAGGCCTGGCTCTAGCTGCCAATGCTCCTTATGATAGCTCAGCTATGCTACTTCCTGGGCATTTCAGAGATGATGCTTTCACTTCCCATTACTACTTCAATAATTACCCATTCTTGCTGCCACTATCTTCTGTTTTTTATCAACCTAACAGCTGATGCTGCACCTATCATCAAAAGTTGCCAGTTCCAATTTCTGCTGCTATAATGCTATCTTCCTTTTGATGTAGGACAAGAGATGACAGAGCTGGGAGTAGAATGAAAAGCAGGATCAACTTAGAAGTTTAATGGGACCATTATATGTGGACTTGGTCTTTTGTGCCTGACATTCAGGGACATAACATTCAGGTAGAGGAAGGACGTGGACATAATCACTGTTCTGCCTCTCTCCTTTTTTAATATCTGTTTTAGAAAAATTTATATCTGGTGTTAACGGTAGGAGACTAAATAGTTAAATATCCAATCCTAATCCTAGTGCTCCTTTTATGCTATTATTCTATTATGTAATAGTATCCTATTATACTATTATTATAATTTACACTGTATTAATACTTTCATTTCCTAAAATGATCATTCAGTAACTACACTAGTCTAAATGATGTGATTAGGATAGCCTTTTAATTAGAACATGGTAGCAATATTTGGGAGAAATTAGTATTTCGATGGAAGACGTAGCCCTTCTAAATTGGACCAATATATCTACAAAAATAGCTAGATTCTTTGTTCTGTTTTATTGTTGCTCTAAAATTTCAACTGCACATTATATTTTTTCTTTTTCTGCTCATCAAAAAGCTTTGGTATGAATTTGCACCTGCTGGTTGCATCATATACAATAATATGTAAAATGAACATTTTACAGAAAACTAATACAAAGCTTTAGATATTTTGCGATGAAAGAACTGTCCTATGTTTAAGAGCACTGATTTTCCTTTATGCTGATATATTTCTTATATTACCAAACTGAGGTGAGAATGACAAGACAGAAGCCTGATCCAAAGTACCAAAAGGTTTCTGATGGCAAATGAGATTGTCTATCTAGTGCAGTATTAATGACTCAAACTGGCGCCATGCCATCCTTAGTGCTTTCTGAGCTTCGTTGTTTGCAGACATTTCATTACCCAACTAGGTAACATCATCAGTGCAAGTGAGTGTGGTGTTTGCTCCCTGTTTAGATACAGGAGTTTGCCCTGTCAGTCTTGGTTTTCTCCTTGGTAGATCTTTAATTAGGATATTGTCTTCTATTGAAAATCTCTGTCAAAAATAGTTTCCATGCAACTTCAGTCTTTCTGTTGCCTTTGGTTACAACTGATTACTGTTTTTCATGCTGGAAAATTATTATACCTGGTCTATTTAATAAATTATACAATTACAAAACAATCCTGTTTGCTCACTAACTCTAATCCTCATGGCAATTATCTTATATACATATTATTTGATCTTTCAAACAAAAGAGTGTGTTGGAGTGGCAGCCAAAATAAATGTAAATCATAATCATAAATAATTATCTGATTTTATTTTCTGATCTTTCAAACTAAGCATACAATGGAATAAATAGGTGAGCATCTATAGCAGACCTGGGCATTTTATAGCCCCTAGGCCCATGATGACGAACCTATGGCATGCATGCCACAGGTGACACGCAGCACGATATCTGAGGGCATGTGAGGCGTTACCCTATGTCAGCTCCAACACGCATGTGTACGCTGGCCAGCTGATTTTCAGCCTTCCAGAGGGAGCAGGAGACCGTTTTTGCTCTCTCCAGGCTTCAGGAAAGCCCCCGGAGCCTGTGGATGGCGAAAAAGAGACCAACAGGCCTACCAGAAGTCCAGAGAATTCAGTGAGTCCTGTGCGCATGCATGGGGGGACAGCGAGAGGGCTTTTGGTTATGCACACATGCGCAGGGGAAGGGCATTGTATTATGGGTGTGACCGTGCACGCCCCCCCTGCTTTTCCCACGTGATGGCAAAAAGGTTAGCCATCACTGCCCTAGGCCATATTAAACTCTTTGTCTGTCCCTGTCCATGTGAGATCAATCAAAAGTTAGAAGTCATATATAAATAAATGTATACCATGATGCAATAAAACTATATTGCTTTTAGTTTGAAAGCAACTGCTATTTTTGTTTTCAATTTATATATGTATATGCAGGGGTGGGTTCTAATTTACCTCGCCACTGGTTCACTGCCTCCCACACTGCATGGCTGCACCTCATGGGCACGCGTGCGCATGCACAGTACAAAACAATTCCAAAAAATCCCCCCCCAAAAAAAGGCCGAAAACAAGATGGCGACTCATGCTCAGTGCTAGAAATTCGGCTTCTATGCATTAAAAAAAAGATGGTGGCATCCATGGACCAGAACCGGTTCCGTGACATCATCAGCGGCTTACTACATATTCTATAGAACCGGTTCGAACCAGTAGGAACCTACATCTGTGTACATGCCTATGCACCTTCAGAGTCCTATTGCTTGGGCCCTCCACAACAGTCCCCGTTTATCATATAGTCCCTCGAGACAATTAATTTCCCATCTTGATCTATAGTAATACTTTCCTTACTGGGATGTCCAGATTTCTGTATTTAGCTTACTTATTCCCTTCTCTGCTTTTCATTAATATATGGGAGGGATCCTTTTATTATTTGACAAATTTCAAGTGTGTTACTGAACAGGGCATGTTCTAATGTTCAGGGCACACATTTTCAACAATGAAAGAAATTCCATAAATATCACATCCCTGTGTATCCCTGTGTACACTTTAAGTGTATTTTTTCACTTGAAAATGGTTGAAGTACAGCAGCAATTCCACTGAGATTATTTAAATGTATGACTGGATGATTGATCAATCATCATTGTTACATCTGTTTTATTTAAATCCTCCTGCGACTGATCATGAATTAAATTGAAGTAATGCATAATACTCAAGCAAATTAATTTTAAAGGAATGAAGAAGAAATTGTGTGGCATAACAAGCCAGACCAAGCAGTACATGCATGCTTTCTCTTGATTTCAAGAATAAAAAAGAAAGCTAAAGAATATATATATTATGTAGTTAAATAGGTGTAAATTTATTTATAAGCCTATCAATTAACAACTTTATAAAAAATATGTTTGGGAATTAATAATAAAACTATATCTAACTCTATAAAACTTCATAGAGTGCCACATAATAGTTTATGTTGCTGCAAAAAACATGTACATATGATGCCGACATATTAACTTAGTGATATAATGAATGGAAATATTCACTTGCTCATCGATTTCTCCCCTAATCATTCCATTGGGTAGAATAAATTAAGAAAATGTAATGTATGATCCCACTTGTTCCAAAGCAGCTGTCTTTGAATCATTAAAGAAGCTTCATCTTTTGTAATATTTGCATATATTTGCACAATATTATAAATATTTGTAATATTTATTTTTATAAAGATAAATTATAGGTATTGCAAAAGATGTGGCTGCTTTAATGTGCTAAATATAGTTTGCATGTTCCAATGCTTTGCAGAGCTCCAGTATAGAACTTATTTGATTTCTTACATGTCCTTCCTCAAGTTGACTGACTGACAAACCGTACTCAATGAGTATTCCTTAATGGGTCTACATCTACATGGAGGGAAGTAAGCAGTGGGATACTACAAGGTTCTGTCTTAGGGCCAGTACTCTTCAAATTCTTCATAAATAACCTAGATAAGGGAATAGAAGGGGAACTTATCAAATTTGCAGATGATACTAACCTGGCAGGAGTAGTTAAGACCCTAGAAGATATGCACAATCCAGATGGATCTTGACAGACTTGAAAACTGGGCCCTGTCTAACAAAATGAAATTCAATGTAGAGAAAAGTAAAGTCTTACACTTAGGAAAGAAAAACCAAAAGTGCACATATAGACTGGGTGAAGCCAGGCTTAAAGAGAGATCTTGGAATCTTAGTGGACAACCAGTTAAATATGAGCCAGCAGTGTGCGGTGTCAGCCAAAAAATCAATCCTAAATTGCATTAACAGAGGGATACAATCAAGATCAAGTGAGGTACTAGTACCACTCTATAAAACCTTAGTATGACCACACCTAGAATACTGCATTCACTTTTAGTCACCACTCTATAAACAAGATGTTAAGACTCTAGAAAAAGTGCAGAGAAGAGCAACCAGGATGATTAGGAGACTGGAGACAATGCTTATAGGAACTAGGCATGGCTAGTCCAGTGAAGAGAAGGACCAGGGAAGACATGTTAGCAGTTTTCCAATATTTGAGGGGCAGTCACAGAGAGGAAGGGGCCAAGCTACTTTCCAAGGCACCTGAAGGCCAGAAAATGAATAATGGATGGAAACTGATCAAGGAGAGATTTCACCTAGAAATAAGGAGAATTTTTATGACAATGCGAATAATCAACCAGTGGAACAGCTTGCCTTCAGAAGTTGTGGGAGCTTCATCACTGGAGGCTTTGAAAAAGAGATTGTACTGCCATTTGTCAGAAATGGTATAGGGTCTGTTTCCCTGAAAATAAGACCTCCCCAGATAATAAGCCCAATTAGGCTTTTGAGTGCATGCACTAAAATAAGCTGTCCCCTGAAAATAAGCCCTCCCCAAAACAAAGCAGCAGCCATGAGGTGACCACGCTCACCGCCTCTTGTACCTCAAAAAATAATAAGACTTCCCTGAAAATAAGACCAAGTGCTTATTTTGGGTATCAAAAGAAAATTAGACCATGTCTTATTTTCAGGGAATGATGGTATCAATACTACCAAATTCCTTTGCATTCCTAACAACAACTTACAGAGGCCCGCCACATGTTCCTTAATAGTACAGCAATATAGATATGGAAAGAAGGACTAGGGGAGAAATGATAGAAGTGTTACAATATTTCAGGGGCTGCCACAAAGAAGAGGGAGTCAAGCTGTTCTCCAAAGCATCTGAGGGTAGGGCAAGAAGCAATGGGTGGAAACTAATCAAGGAGAGAAGCAACTTAGAACTAAGGAGAAATTTCCTGACAGTGAGAAC
>JANHFT010002605.1:0-12885 GCA_032467955.1 Pseudoxenodon macrops | reverse complement strand
ATGAAATTTGAAAAAGAATTGTTAAGAATTGTATATGGAAATGAAATTTGAAAATGAATTGTTTGGAAAATAAAAAAACTATTTGGAAAAGGAGAAAATTACTAGTTTCGAGAAGGAATAGCACTAGGCATGAATGTAGTTAGTAAGGCCAGGAGGCCTGGTTAACTTCTAATTTGAAGAAAAGCAAGAATAACCTTTTTGGAATTCCCAGACGATCCAAATGCCATCAACCTTGATGGAAGTGCGCTGCATTTGTAGGGCAAGTACATGTTAAACGTGGAGGCTTTGCATTTTGCAATATATGGTGTTTATTGGGCTTTGCATTAAGGTTTTATTGCTGTAAACCATGCAGAGTCAGAATAAGTTGGGCTGCCATATACATTTTCATGCTAAGCAAAAATACAGAACAGAATAACAGAGTTGGAAGCGATCCTGGAGGTCTTCTAGTCCAACTCTCCACTCAAGCAGGAGACCCTATACTATTTATTGTGGTATATACATACATACATACATAGTTTACATCCCCTTGTATTACACGTAGAAATATGTCAAAGTGTCAATCATACCTAATAGAGCAGCAAACTGGCTTTCTCTGGCCCAGCAATGGCAGATCCCCTTGACGTCATGAAATGGACCTACTGTACTGGGCCAAAGAAAGGAAGATTAGAGAAAGGAAAGAAAAAGGAAGAAGGAAGAGAAAGGAAGCTCAGATGAAATTAGAGAAAGGAAAGGTAGAAGAAAGGAAGCCGAGACCAAAGGCTCGTAGGCTAAAAAGTATGAAGAACATTACAAGAACCCGGCATAGCTAGTCTAGTGAAGACAACAAGGTGTGACACGATAGCCGTCTTCCAATATACGAGAGGGTGTCACAAGGGGGTGTGGGGGAAAAAAAAACAATTTTCCAAAGGACTGGAAGGTCAGAGGAAGAAATTATGGGTGGAGACTGATAAAGGAAAGATTCAAACTAGAAATAAGGAACATTTTAAGACAGTCAGAACAATCAACCAATGGGACAGCTTAACTTAAAAACTTGTGTGAACTTTTTATGAAAACAGTCTGAAGTCTTGGCTTTTGAAGGATTACTCCCCTATGTGTAACCTTACATGCTTTACAAGGCTAGACCTATAACCAAAATCTTAACCCACAATCAGGACATTCATAAGGTTTCTCTCCTGAATGATTCCTCCAGTGTCTCATCAAAAGGGAATTCTGGTTGAAACTTTTCCCACATTCAAGATACTCATATAGTTTCTCCAGTGGTGTATCACCAGCTTAAAATTCTGCTGAAAACTTTTCCCCACAAACAGGACATTTATACGGTTTCTCTCCTGTGTGTGTGTCATCTGGTGTTCCACCGGGTGGGAAATTTGACTGAAACTTTCCCCACAATCTGGAAATTGAAATGGTTTTACTCCTGTAAGAATTCTCTGGTGTATCACAAGCATTTGATAACTGTTTGAAACCTTTTACACAATCACTACATTTATACAATGAAAGGTTGGCATCTTGGGACTACAGCTCACCCTCTGCTTGCAGCTCTCTTTGCCAGCCAGTGAAAGGGCTATACAGGAGGAGGACACCTGGGCTCTTTTCAGTCTGCTGGGGAATGATAGTGGGAAATGCAATGGTGTGGCAGTATACAAAATGTCAAGATTTTGTATTTTGCTACATGGGGTTGATTGCGTTGGGCTGCCATACACAATTTCTTCATATAAATAAATAAATAATAAATAAATAAATATACATGCATACATACATAACTGAAGGTGGCAAATATACCTAACAGAGATTTAAGAACCTTTTGTCTGGCCTAGCATGGCAATTCCCTTTGACGCTGTGAAAAGGAACAACCACACAACTCCAGACAAAGGAAGCTCAGATCTCCTCTCTCATGTTTGATACCAAGACAGGTTTGACTAAAAAGAATAAGGCAAGAAATTAAGAGGTTAATTTCTCAAGTGGGCTTCCAGAGAGAAAAGAGAAATGAAATTCAAGATTCCTCTACACACATTAAAAGTTGCTTCATATGGAATTTCTTGTGTGCGACAAGAGAGGAATTTTGTGTGAAACACCTCCCACAATCTGGACATTTGAATGGTTTCTCCCCTGTGTGTAACCTTACATGATTTATAAGGCTAGACTTAATACTGAAATCTTTCCCACAAACTGGACACTCATATGGTTTCTCCCCTGTGTGAGTCCTCTGGTGTACTTCCAACTCGAAATTCCAATTGAAACCTTTCCCACAATCTGGACACTTATATGGTTTCTCTCCCGTGTGAGTCCTCTGGTGTATCACAAGCTTAGAATTCTGCTGGAAACGTTTGCCACAATCCGGACACTCATATGGTTTTTCTCCAGTGTGAGCTCTCTGGTGTATCACCAGAGTCGAATTATAACTAAACCTTTTCCCACAATCTGAACACTCATATGGTTTTTCTCCCGTGTGAGTCCTCTGGTGCCTCACAAGCTTAGAATTCTGCTGGAAACCTTTCCCACAATCTGGACACTCATATGGTTTTTCTCCAGTGTGAGTCCTCCGATGTACTTCCAACTCGGAATTCCAATTGAAACCTTTCCCACAATCTGGACACTCATATGGTTTTTCTCCCGTGTGAGTCCTCTGGTGTATCACAAGCTTAGAATTCTGCTGGAAACATTTCCCACAATACAGACACTGATATGGTTTTTCTCCAGTGTGAGTTCTCTTGTGTATCATCAGATTAGAATTCTGACTGAAACTTTTTCCACAATCCGGACATTCAAATGGTTTTACTCCTGTGTGAGTTCTCTGGTGTATCACAAGCTTAGAACACTGCGTGAAACCTTTTCCACAATCAGTACATTTATACGGTTTCTCTCCTGTGTGTGTCCTGTGGTGTTCCACCAGGTGGGAATTCCAACGGAAACTTTTCCCACAATCCAAGCACTGATACGGTTTTTCTCCTTTGTGAGTTCTCTGATGTTCCACCAGGTGGGAATTCGTAATGAAACTTTTCCCACACACAGGAGATTTATAGGGTTCCTCTCCTGTGTGTATCGTCTGGTGTTCCACCAGGTCGGAATTTTGACTGAAACTTTCCCCAGAAACAGGACATTCAAAGGTTTTCTCCCCAGTGTGAGTCGTCTGGTGTGTCATCAGATTGGAGTGAATGCTAAATCCTTTGCCATGTTGGGAGCACTGGTAGAGCTTCTCTCCAGTATGGGTTCTTCCATGAATCATGAGGAAGCTTTTCCGAGAAAAGCTTTTGTGGCTTTCCAAACATTTTTATGGCTATTAATTGGACGGATCCTGTTGTGCATGATCAGACATGATCTGCAATCTGTGTTTTTTCCAAAATAGGCACTCTGAGGGGGTTTTCCAACACTGATATTTTTGGATTCATGAGGCGGTGAAAAATATTTCTGATCTCTTGCCTGTTGGTTGTTTGGCTCAAGCCATTCTTTTCTTCCTCATAGGCTTTCATTAATGCCTGCTAATTTTGGCTATACATGGAACCCTTTTCTTCCTACTGACTTCAAGTTGTTCCTCACTTTTTCTTTATTTAAATATTATCCTCCTTGATTTCCCATTTAATGGTTTTTTTCAGTTCCGTGTGCTCTATTTTTTCCAGCTCAAAACTTTGTTCTTGTTATTCTTTCCCTCGTCTCTCATCTGCTGAGAAAGAAGAGTTTTTACACTTTCCAGAGGAATTGGAAAATATTTTGAATGATGGCTTATTTTGCACTTTAATGCTGCTTCTCATTCCTCTGTTGTCCAGAGTACCCTGCTTGGCATTTCTTTCTGTAAGATTAATATAAATGGGTTAGATTCATTATTGTTTAAAAATGGCTGGACATGTGAAAGCAGCAAAAAACAAACAAACCCTGATCCCATATATTAGCATGAAAAAGCAAACACTAAAATTCTATTTTAGCTTCTAATATTAATTATGATTGATTTTGCATAAATAAGCCCAACAAGATACAAGTTCAAATATTCATGCCATCAAAAAAATCTTTTTCAATCAATCAGTCAATCAATCAATCAATCAAAAGTAGAGTTGAAAGGGAGGTCTTGGAGGTCTTCTAGTCCAGCTCCTTCCTCAAGCAGATGTATGGTAGATTACATTTAACTTTTTGGCTTGAGTAAATACGCTCATGTATGCAGGCATACACACCTGCATTCACACCTGTGAATGCATGTAGTCAATCTATGCTTATCTTGGTGTACAAAATGTCCCAGAAGTGGATTCCCTCAAATTGTTTGATCTAACTTTAAAAGGGGGGTGGAAGGGACACTAATAGATGAGATGGTGCCCAACTCCTATTCAAGATATAAAACATCCGTTTTGCCCATTGAAACTCCTCGCTCTCCAGGGAAACCACAGGTCAATAAAATCACAAGAAATCAACAGGTTTTTAAGCTGGTGTTTAAGAAATAGGGGGAAATTTTTTTTACTCTCCCAACAGAAAATCATAGGCAGCAGCCCCAGAGGAATAATATTTGGGAGGGGAAGGAATATGCAGCAGCTGCAGCCAACACGTTTCAGCCTCGTTGCTTCCTCTGCTTCATACGCCGTGGAGGAACCCAACTTGCTCCCGGCTTCTCCTCTGACCTTCCCTCCACTCACCTCCCAGGAGCCGCTTCCATCCCTCGAAACAGAACAAGAGATGCCTTCATCCTCCCGTGTCTTAGCCGGAAGAGGAAGTTCCTTTCTCTTTCGTTTCCTCTTCCACATCCTCTCTAGGAATACAATTATCTATCGTTTCAACTCGTTGCAGCTTCCCTCAGTAGAATGCCCTCATTAGAATACTTCTGTCGCCTTTGCTCCGTACCTGCTTTTTACCCGCGAGGGTTGCTTCTCTTGTAGAGCGCCATCTAGCGGGATAAGGCGGAAGAACTCGCTCGTTCCATCTTTTAAGTCATTCTCATTAATTCCGTGCTTCCTTAAGTGCCATTAAGTCCTTATTCGACTCCCATCGAGCTCATCGATAGCTTTTCTCCCTGAGGCTCCGTCCCAAACCTTTTTCTTTCAGGTCCCCCCCCCCAAGTGGCCATTCCTTGTCCCTGGAGCTGAGCCCGAAGCTTTTGTTTGGCAGAAACGGCAACTAAACCAAAGGAAAACGCCCTCCCCCTCCAAAATGGAAAGACGTGCAAATAGGAAAAGAGAAAGTGCACCTCCCTTGTTTCTAGCCACTTTTTCCTCTGGAGGGGGTGGGAGTGAGGAGTGTGCAGGATAACTCCTGAAAACGTGCTTCTGCAAAGCAACAAACCTGTTAAGACTGTAGCTTGTCTCTCCTGGGATTTAATTTTCTCTTCCCAATTTAGCTATAAAGCCCAGTATTTCTTCTTGGTGCCCCATCCTTGCTTAGCAATGGATATTCCGGGGGGCCCATTGGTGTTGCAACCTGAGAACCACCCCTATTTCTTTTCCAAGCTCCAGAGAGGGCTGGGAGAGTAATTCCCCTCCCCTTCTGAACAGATAGCATCTTGACCTGCTTTATGCCTTCAAATGCAGTTTGTAATGCATAATAAAATCATGAGAGGGTTTCCTGGCAGAGCAATTCAAGGCATTGCTACAGATTAAGATCATTGAAAAGTTCATCTGAAGAGGGCAATGAAAGGCTGGCAGCCTGGGACTTCAACTCACCCTTTGCTTGCAGCTCTGATTTTGCCACCTGGAGAAAGGGCTGTGCAGGAAGAGAAAGACACCTGGGCCCTTCTCAGTCTGGCTTCAGGCCAGGCACATAACCAAACTGGCATTGGTTGCAATTCTCATGGACTTTTGGAATCTGTGAGATAGGAGGGGTACAGTCATTATGCCCCTCCTACACCTCTCATCTGGTTTCAATAACAATGACCATGACATCCTCCTGGACAGGCTCTGGAGACAGGAAATGGGAGGAGCTTTATTAGGCAGGGCATTTCAGGCAGGGGTAGGTAACCAAAAGGGCATTGCTTGCAATTCTCATGGACTTTTGGAGTCTCTGAGATAGGAGGGGTACAGTCATTATGTCCCTCCTAGACCTCTCTTCAGGTTTCAATACCATCCACCATGATATCCTTCTGGACAGGCTTTGGAGACAGGAAATGGGAGGCAGTTTATTAGGTTATACTTCTACCTCTATGACCAGTTCCAGTGGGAGTGGGTAGAAGAAGAGGGGCCATGAAATTTGGGACGCCCCGGAACTCAAGCCCTTCACTGATGCTTTTTAAACTCTACATGAAACCACTAGGGGAGGCCATCCATCCCATGATACCCAATTATATAGAGGTAGTCCTGTACATAATTCAAGTTTCAATCAGGATTCAAGTTGAAATATTGACTCAATCATAACCTTCTCCTTTTGGCTTGGAGAGATCACACATTTGTGCACACATATGCCCATATGTATCTTGTATTTTTATGTACACTGAGAGCATATGCACCAAAGACAAATTCCTTGTGTGTCCAATCACTTGGCCAATAAAGAATTCTATTCTATTCTATAAATGCACACCTAAGAATTTATGTATGTAGAAAATCAATGTGTATTTAAGTGTGCAAAATATCCCACAAATGCACTTTCTCAATTTTTGGGAACTAATTTGTAGAAAGGTGGGGACACGAACAAATGAAATGGTGCCCGTGATACTTCACACTTGCCAGGAAAATAACACGGCAATAAAATCACAAGGAATCGAGTGTTACATGAAGAGTGAGGGAGACGGGCAAATATAAAATATAAAAAAATTAAGATTTTTAAAAAATCTCCAAAATCACAAATTCAGAATAGAGCTGGAAGGGTGGTTTTAGGTCTTGTAGCTCAACCCCCTGCTCATAAATAGACCCCTATACCAGGCTTGTCAAACTGGCGGCCCGCAGGCCAGATACATCACGTGAAGGCCACGCCCACCCTCACTTTGCAAAGGCAAAAAACTTCATGATACGTCACAATCCAACCCCTGATAGGATGGAGTTTGATAATCATGCCCTTTACCATTTCAGACAGGTGGCTGTCCAGTCTTTTCTTAAAAACCTCCAGGGATGAAGCATCTACAACTTCTGAAGGGAAGCTGTTACACTGGTTAATTGTTCTCATTGTTTTTTCTTGTTTCTAGGTTGGTTTTCAACTTTCCACCCATCATCTTTCCTTCTGGTGCTTTGGAAAGCAAGTTTGAGGCAGCCCCGCAAATCTTGGAATATTGCTATCATATCACCCCTAGTCCTTCTTTTCTCTAGGCTGGTCATCAGAGGTGGGTTCCTACTGATTCGGACCGGTTCTACCGAGTAGGTAGTAGGCAGCTGGTGACATCATGGAGCCGGTTCTGTTACTCCGTGGGCGCCAACATCTTTTTTGGGGATTTTTTTCCAGATTTTTTTTCCTTCTGCGCATGCGCAGAAGCTGAATATCCAACACTGCGCATGTGTCGCCATCTTATTTTCGGCCTTTTATTTTTTTATTTTTTCGGGACATTTTTTTATTGCGCATGCGTGTGCGTATGGGGTGCGGCGCATGCACGTGAGACGCGCCCATATGGTGCGGGAGGCAGCGAACCGCCGGCAACATAAATTTAGAACCCACCCCTGCTGGTCATACCTACATTCTGCAACTGTTCTTCCTATATTTTAAGGCATTTACATTTTAGTCTTGCCCATTTGCCAGCAGAAAATTACAGGCAGCATAATTTTAAAAACATTTGGGGGGGGGGAAATAATATGTACCGGCAGCCGACAACATTCAGCCTAGTTGCTTCTCTGCTTTTACAACGTGGAGCAAACCAAACAGCTCTACTTGCTTACCGCTTCTCCTCTCACCTGCCCTCCACTCACCTTCCAGCTGCTGCTTTGCCCCTGGGAGGAGAACAACTGCCACCCTCCATCATCCTGTGGGTAAGCTGGAAGTTCCTCTGCCCTTCTTCTCTCCTTGGCATCCTTTCTAGCAATATTCTATTTTAACTTTCCCCTCAGCTGCTCTTCCTCCAGTTGGATGTCGGATTTCAGCCACCGGTGGTTGCTATTAGATTGGCGATTTTCTAGGCACGCGTGTCATTATAGAGCTGTACCTAGTGACATGAGGCTGAAAATAGGCTCGGTATCTCTTTATCTGTTTTAAGCATGTTTTAATGAAGTGCCGTTTTTCACTCTTAGCCACTACATCCATAACTCTTCTCCAGGACGATCTAGCCCTAGCCTGTCCTTTGGGAATGCCCTCATCATCATTGGAACTGAGCCAGGAGCTTCTTCTGCAGGATCTAAACAAGGGAAAGCATCCGTGGGGACAACACAATGTGCTACCAGGCAACAAGAAAGCGCACCTCCCTTGGGGATCAGTGGAGACTATTCCATCCACTTCTTCGTCTCAGGGGTGCAGGATATAACTCCCCAAAACTACGTTTGCAACTGAGAGAACCTTGAACAGGGAAGCTTCAAGCCTGATCCTATTTACCTTCACAAGATTAGCCAGGTGGTGCTGCATCGTAAAAGTTGACAAAGGTCTTGTTTGTATGTGCAGCCTTAAACCATTGCCAGCTTCATATGCCTTTAATAGAATGAAACACGGAACAAAATCTTGAAGGGCCCACCCACATCGCTTACAAAAACTTCTAGACAGGAGATATTATTTTTCCACCTGTCTTCTTGCAGGGCCTAAATCTCACTAGAATGCAGAATTCCTCTGGGCAGCCTTCCCAATTTCCAGAGGAGTTAAAATTCCAGCATTGAATATTCCCAGCCAGCTTGGCCAAAATATTTGTAGGGCACTAGCTTGTAGAAACCTCTCCACATAGCAAAATTTTATGACTGATTTCCTTTGGCTCCCGAAGATTTAGACATGGAAGCACCAGGAGGCCAGAGGCTCCTGGGGAACTAACTTCATTCCTGGCCAGGGCTGCGTCTTATGATTTTAAATCTGCAAATTGCCATGCATTTCTGTAATTTCCTTAGCACAGAAAACTTCATTAAGTCAAAGTGAGTTAGACACCTCCACAGCAGGGCCTAGAAAAAGAAGAGCTCAGAAAGGGGCTGTCCATATTTGGTAAACAAAACTAATACTTTTCAAAGAAACGTTTAAAAACATTGTAAAAAGAATGGCAGTATGCATGAGCACACAAAAATGTTTCTGCTTGACACATATTTTTTAAATTGGAAATTTAATCTAATATTCAAAACACATAAAATAATAGAATATAAGCAATAAAGAAGAAATTGGGAAAAATACCTCACAGTTATGCTTTCTCTCCTTTTTTCTATCAGGTCATTCTTATACACATTCCTGTTTGGGAATTTTGTCCCCTCAGCTAACCAGAAGAAAACGCTTCTTAAAAGTGGATCCTGGCCTGAAGTCCATTCCTCAGAGAAATCAAAGCCAACATTTCCTTTCCACATTGCTCACATCTGTGCAGAATAGGGAAATTCTATGGTATTTCACCAGGCTCAAGGTTGACTCAGCCTTCCATCCTTCCGAAGTCAGTAAAATGAGGACCCAAATTTTTGAGAGCAATATTCTGTGTAAACCGCTTAGAGGGCTGTAAACACTGTGAAGCAGTATATAAGTCTAAATGCTATTGCTATTGCTGGAGCAGATAGAGAGGAAAAATAAGACACACGTTATAGGAAATGGGTAGAGACAGCTACTGCCTAGAGGATGGGGAAGAAAGAGAGGAAGAGAGCGTAGCACTAGGTACATATGGAGATTAAGTTAAGAGAAATCTAGGGGTTCGGAATAAAGATGGATAGTTAAAAGTCTATGGAGATTCTCAGGCATCCAGGTCATGGTTGTCCCAAAGGTGCTTTTTCAAGAGGCAACTTTGTTTTTCCTTTGAAGCCGTTTCGCTTGTCATTCAAGAAACTTCTCCAGACCTGACTGGATGGTGGGAAACGGAATGGTGTGGGAGTATGCCAAATGTGCATGCTTTGTCCTTTGCTATTTGCCATATATGTGGTTTACCGGTTTCTGTATTAAGGTTTTGTTGCTGTAAGCCGTCTGGAGGCCCGTTGGGTTGCCATACGCAATTTCTTAATAAATAAAAATACATGCATGCATATCTATATCCTGTCTTTATTATATATAGAAATAGTTCAAGATGGCAAATATACCTAATAAGATCTAAGCACCTTTTCTCTGGCCCAGAGTGGCAATTCCAGACAAACGAAGCTCAGATCTGCTGCCTCATGTTTGATACCAAGAGATGTTTGACTAAAAAGAATAAGGCAAGAAATTAAATGGTTAATTTCTCAACTGGGCTTCCAAAGAGAGAAGAGAAACGAAATTCAAGATTCCTCTCCACACATCAAATTTTGCTTCATGTGGAATTTCTTGTGTGCGATAAGAGAGGAATTTTGTGTGAAACACTTCCCACAATCTGGACACTTGAATGGTTTCTCCCCTGTGTGTAATCTTACATGATTTATGAGGCTCGACCTGATACTAAAAGCTCTCCCACAATCAGGACACTCATATGGTTTCTCTCCTGTGTGAGTCCTCCAGTGTATCACTAAGTCGGAATTCCGACTGAACCTTTTTCCACATTGAGGACACTCATATGGTTTTTCTCCTGTGTGAATTCTCTGATGATTAACCAGATAGGAATTCTGACTGAAACCTTTCCCACAAAACAGACACTCATATGGTTTTTCTCCTGTGTGAGACCTCTGGTGCACTATCACGTGGGAATTCCGATAGAAACCTTTCCCACAATCTGGACACTTATATGGTTTCTCTCCTGTGTGAGTCTTGCGGTGTTCCACAAGGTGGGAATTTTGAATGAAACTTTTCCCACACTCCAGACACTCAAATGGTTTTTCTCCTGTGTGAATCCTCTGATGTACTACCAGGTCAGAATTGCAATTGAAACCTTTTCCACAATCAGAACATTCCAATGGTTTCTCTCCCGTGTGAGTCCTCTGGTGCATGAGCAATTTGGAATTCCTACTAAACAGTTTCCCACATTCCAGACACTCAAATGGTATCTCTCCTGTATGAATCCTCTGGTGTATCACCAGGTAGGAATTCTGAGTGAAACATTTCCCACAATCCGGACACTCAAATGGTTTCTCTCCTTTGTGACTCCTCTGGTGGATCACAAGCTTGGAATTCTCCTTGAAACTTTTCCCACAGTCTGGACACTCATATGGTTTCTCTCCCGTGTGAGTCCTCTGGTGTAACATTAGCTTGGAATTCTGCTGGAAACGTTTCCCACAATCCGGACACTCATATGGTTTCTCTCCTGTGTGAGTCATCTGGTGTTCCACCAAGTGGGAATTCTGACTGAAACTTTTCCCACAAGCTGGACACTCATATAGTTTCTCTCCAGTGTGAGTCCTCTTGTGTATCACCAGATTGGTTTGCATGCTAAAACGTTTGGAACAATGGGAGCACTGGTACAGTTTCTCTTTGATGTGGGTCCTTCCACAAATAACAGGGGACCTGTTGTGAGTAAAGTTTCTGCTGCAATCCAAACATCTGTATGGCTTTTCACGGGATGGTTCAGCTTAAAGCTTTGATCTCATAATTTTCTCCATTGTCTCTCAACAGCTGGGGAAGGAAAAAAGTTTTTACACTTTCTGGAGGAAGTGGAAGATTTTGACTTATTTGTTTTATATTTAATGCATTTAATGCATTTTAATCATTGTCGATTGTCCAGAGTGCTCTTCTGGGCATCTTCATTTTCTGTAAGATTCATATTAATGAGTTAGTTTCATTATTGTTTAAAAAATGCAAAAGCAGCAAAAACACCCCATATCTTATCATGAAAAATAAACATCAAAATTCTAGTTTGATCTCTAACATTAATTATGATTGATTTGGCATGTAGAAGTCTAGCAGATCCAAATATCAACTCAATCACAAAATTCTCTTTTTGGTTTGAGTAAATGACACATAAAGTGCATTCAGAAAGTATTCGAAGTATTCAGGCCTCCTTCACTCCTATCAGTTTTGTTACAGCAGTTTTAACTCCCGCAGCCCCAGAGGAATAAAATTTCGGGAGAGAAAGAATAGGAAGCAGCCGCCGCCATGTTTCAGCCTCATTGCTTCCTCTGCTTCCAGGCCGTAAAGGAACCCAAAGGGCCCCACTTGCTCCCGGCTTCTCCTCCGACCTTCCCTCCACTCACCTCCCAGGAGCCGCTTCGATCCTCGAAACGGCACAATCGGCTCCACGGACGCCATCATCTTCCCGTGGGTGACCCGGAAGAGGAAGTTCCTCTGTCCTTCTCATCTCGTTCACATCCTCTCTAGCAATACAATTCTCTATCGTTTCAACCTGTTCCCTCTCCGCCTCTAGCCATGCAAGTAAACTTGCAATGCCACTTCTGTACTGTATTCACAGCTTTCTAGGCACGAATGTCGCTCATTGGTAGGGCGCCATCTAGTGAGGTAAGGCTGAAAAACACGCTCGTTCTATTTCTACTCTAAAGCGTTTGCAATTTTTTCATTGATTCTGTGGTTCCTTCTGTGCCGTCAAGTCATATTCGACCCACACACACACACACCGAGCACAGAAAAAGCTGCTGTCCATGATAATCTATCCTAATTTTTTTTCATTCAGGTCTCACTGTCCCTATTGCTGCAACTAAACCAAAGTCCTCGGGGCAAAATGAGGTACAAACAGCCAACCAGAAAGAGCACCTCCCTTTTGTTCCAGCCAGTTTCTTGTCTTGGGGTGGGGTGATAACTCCTCGAAATCTGCCTCTGCAATTGATTGAAACTGTAAGAGTCAAGGTTGATGCTATGTAGGTTCACGGGCTTAGCCAAGTGCTGTGCCACAATTAAGATGAGCATATTACTGAGGTTATTGTATTTGTTCCAAACAATTCCAATAAAATTGGAGAAAAAAATATTTTGAAGATCTTAATAAGATAATAGTGAAATATATTTGGCAGGGGGAAAAAAGCAAGAATTAATTTAAAAATGTTACAAGAT
>JANHFT010002603.1:132044-166329 GCA_032467955.1 Pseudoxenodon macrops | reverse complement strand
AGGGAGGTTTGAAGCTTAACACCTGTTAGTTTCTCTGCAGTTGACCTTTTATAAAATTTGATCCATCCACCAGCTGGAAAAGGAAATCTAAAACCTGAAGTGCCAAGTCCAATAAAAGACAGAGAGGAAAATAAACCTTTTTGACTGTTAAAATCCCTTCTTGTGTGTCCTTGTCAGTGATGATATCAAACATGTCAGATCCATCGCCGGCAGCAATGCTGTACTCAATTGCAGCATTTTCACCCACATCAGGGTCATTGGCTTTTATTCTGCCAAGCGAAGTCCCAAGTGGTGCAGACTCTAGAGAGCTGAACTGATATGTGCCTGGAAAATAAAAAAATAAAAAATTAGAAGCGTGAGGCTGTATATGTGTGTATGTGTTGTGTGTACATGTGCACCTAGTTATTCAAATATATAAATAATTTTAAAAATTCAACAGAAACAAGTTGCTCAGCTTCTGGCTGAGTACAAGAAAAAAAAAACCCAGCAAATTTGAACACAGAGCTAATACTTGTGAAAGAAAGGTTATAGAAGAAAATAGAATGCTGATGGAGTACAATCTTCTTTGATCTGTTACCTATAAATTTTAGATTCTAGGTGCAAACAGTAGATACTTAGCAGCACTAATGGCCCAATCCAGTGTCCATATTCTTACCCTGGAAAGTATACAGGTGTATCTATTGAAATATAATTTCTAAAATCAGCATGTATTAATTTTTTAGTTTATAACAGATTGCAAAGTAGTCAATCTTGGGATAAAAATGTCACTGAAATTTGCCTAAAGCTAAAATTGGAATGACTCCAGAGGGTTGTTGAGGCATGACATCTGTTATAATTTTCAGAGCAAGTTTCAAAGAATTTTAATAAGACTGGCATACTTTGGAGGGAAGGGCATTTTGAGGGTAAAAGTAATATTCAACTCAATCGGATGCTGGCATCCTGCCAGCCCACAACCACTTGGTATAGCAATTAAATAATGAACAAATAAACAAGCAAATGACTGTATTGTGGACATTGTAACATTTAAAGAGAAAGCTGGACTGTCATGTTGAACATCTTAAAGAAAACCTGATGGTATCTAGATGAAGCTGGAGGTTGTTGGAAAAAAACAAGCGGGATAAAATCTGGCTATTGCTTATATGAGGGGTGTCAAATTCAAGGCCCAGGAGCCACATCCATCCCACAGGATACTTAGATATGGCCCATGGGGCTACCCTGGAAATAGCGAAGGACCGGCCAGTGGTGCTTCTGCCAGTGAAAATGGGCTTCTGAACTCTGTTTTGGCTGCCATGACTTCCTGCAACTCACTGCCAGTGAAAACGGAGCTCAGGAACCTGCTTTCACTGGCAGAGCTCTCGATCACCACAGGTGCCCATGACAGGAGTGATGTTGAGCTGGTCACACACACACACCGCCCCACCCCAGGGTCAAACACAATCCTGATATGGCGCACCATGAAATCGAGTTTCACACCCCTGGCTTAGATGAAATACCATCAAGATATACAAGAGGCAAGGCAAGGGGGTTAAAAAAATATGGAAGAAGGTGGAAATGGTAAACCACTTCTGTATTATGAGCTAGTATGAATTAACAGTCCCAAGGGGTCCAAGTCCTCCCAAATTAATTATCTTTCTGTAAAACTCTAATGTAGAGGAACTCTCTCCTATTATTTTAGGAAGCTTAAAAAAAACAACAACACAATACTTATATTTATTAATTCAGTTAATAGGTTGGTTTACTTGCTGATATTGGATATTGGAAGTTCTTGTTTATTTTCAATAGCTAATATTAATTACACACAAGAATTGAATAATTTTAACTGGATGGTTAATTACTGTATATTGTAATATAGCATAATAGTATCATAAGGAAATTATCTTGAGGATATTTCTGGGTTGAAAGGTGATATTTAAACTATTAAGTGACTAACGAAAGCTATTTATAAATAAAATTATTTATTTTAGTGTGTTACACAGATTTATGTGGAAGTTTTGCCAAATGTGAGCACAGAAAAGCTAGTGAATAGATAATATGGTAGCTACTTCTTAAACTAATAGGCTCATTTGAAGGAAGATTTTCAAGATCCCGACATATAATCTGGACTCTTTTAGAAACTGATTACTTGGTTGTGATGTTGGGATAAAGGACTCTAGTCCTTGCATGGAAATTAATTACAGATAGTCCTTAATTTATGACTGGTCACTTAACAAATGTTTGAAATTATAACAGAGTTAAGAACAAGTTACTTACAACAACCCATTTTCAAATTATGATTACTGTACCACCTTCAAGTTTACATGATCACATTTCGGGTGCTTGACCACCAGCTCATATTTATGACTTTTTATTTATTTATGATATTTATGATGATATCCCATCATCATGTGATTGTATTCGCCACCAAAAATCACCCATTTTATTATTTATGACCACATGATTCATTTTACATCTAAATGATTTGCTTAACAACTGCAGTGACTTATCTAATGATTTCTGTAAAATATAGTTGTAAAATTGAATCCAGTCACATGGTGACTCAACTTTCAACCACAGCAACTTACCACCAAAATTCCGAGCTGAATTGAGGTTGTAAGTCAAGGACTACTTGTATCTGTGTCTGTCCTTAGTCTTTTTTAGAAGCAACCTGGAGAGTTTGATCCACAATACAGACAGTAAATCCTGCATTTGTTGTCATAGAAGAAAAACAATTCTGTTTTTTATTACATAACTCAATGATAAAGGATTTTGTTGAATCTTTTGGCATTTCTAAGCAGGATTTTGGAAGATTCTCTCTAAAACCTTTGAGAATTAGTGTAAACCATTCTCAGGTAGATGGATCAAAGGTCTGACTTTCTATATCTTGATTATTTTATCATTTTCATTTAAGAAATTTTGTTAGATAGACAATGGGACTCCTTCTAAAACTGCAGCAAAAAAAATATGTACTGTTTGGATGTAACACCACAAGAAGCAATAAAGCTTGTTTTATACCATAAGTCTTACAATCTTATATAATTTATTATGGTGGCAAGAGATGATGGAAGTTTAAATTCTTGGAAAGTACCAGCTTGCCTATTTCTATTTTTGACAATTTCAGGTATGGTGTTCAAAGTCAGCAGAAGTAGTAAATTGCTGTGTCCTTTTTTGGTTATTAAAAAGCTGTTGAACTGTCATAAAGGGCAAATCCATGAGGAATTTATTGCACAAGTACTTGAGACCTAAAGTTGTCTTTCGTGTTTGTCTTTAAAACATAAGAAATACATTTAAAAGTCACCAAAGGCTCTCCATTCTTTTATGGAACAATTTACATTGATGCAATCAGACAGAGACTTATTCTATATATTAGGTGGAGGAGAGCAAAAGTATGAAAAAGTAAAGACTTTGCAGACTTTAATTATGCTACAGATATTTTTTTTTAATTATCATTATTGGTCATCCATTATTTTAAATCTTTCCTCCCACACAATCCATAGAAACACTCACACAATTTTCCTTCCAATATCCTAAAGTCTAACAGATGGTTACAGGCTTGACTAATTAATTTTGTAGTGACATTCCGAGTTGTAAATGAATGTTCATTTGTACATTGAAATTGTTTTCTTAAAATAAATTTCCCATCACCCACATGCAGCCAAAACTGCAGTAAGTTTGAATTCTATCATTTTAGTCTGCCACCACATTGTCTAATGTACAAGTCTTGCACCAACTTTAAAAAAAAGCTTACTCAGAAATAAGTCATACTGAGTGTAAGCTGTCCCACAGTAAATACAAACTGAATTACTGCAAGTTCTCTTATCAGGTACAGAAGAATAACTTAATGAATGCTAAAAAATAAATAGGAATCCTCAATCTTTATTTTTCTACATATATTTGCACCACAAATTTAATTAGAGTTGTGCTCGCATAGTGAATGAATGACAGTTTAAACTATTGTAATCACCATTCAGGTTTTTGAATTTCAAAGGGCAAGAGATAAAACTTAAACAGCCTTCAATCAATTTTGGCAACTACTGTACATGCTGTCTTAAAGAAAATCTGGTGAAATGTTGATACACCAAAAAGACATATTGTTGTCTTTTTAAAAGAAAAGTGACACTGTTCTGCCCCTCTCCTCAAAATAAAATGAACAATATATTCTAAATATCATGCTAATTCTATAACAGCATTTAACAGGATGTAAATTTGTATATCATCCATTTCACTGTTTAGGGTGACTCTAGTCAGTGATGGTGAACCTATGGCACACGTGCCACTGGTGGCACGCGGAGCCATTTCTGAGGGCAGGCGAGGCGCTGCCCTGTAAAAAAACGACCCAACGGGTAAACCGGAAGTCACTTCCGGTTTGCCCATAGGTCCGTTTTTTGTCCTCAGGAGGCTTCCCTGAAGCCCCCAGAGTGTTTAAAACAGCCCAGCAGGCAAATCAGAGTCACTTCCGGTTTGCGTGTTGGGTCACTTTTTACCCTCTGGAGTGTTCAGGACACTTCCCTGAAAGCCCAGGAGGCTTCAGGACACTCCTCTGAATGCCCCGGAGTGTTTAAAATGATCCAGCAGCCAAATCGGAGTCACTTCTGATTTGCCTGTTGGGCAGTTTTTTACCCTCCGGAGCTTTCAGGACGCTTCCCTGAAGCCTCCGGAGGGTAAAAAATGGCCCCACAAGCAAACCGGAAGTCCGTTCCCGAACCTCCGGTTTGCCCGTAGGATTGTTTTTTGCGTTCAGGAGGCCTCCTGAAGCCTCCAAAGGGTGAAAAACAGCTCAACGGGCAAAAAGGAAGTCCCTTTGGGCCGTTTTTCACCCTCTGGAGGCTTCAGAGAAGCCTCCTGAACACTCTAGAGGGCAAAAAGCAGCCCAATGGGGGGCACGCAAATGCGCAGTGCAGCATGGGTGGGGGGTTGCGGGTTGACACGCACGCCGCCATTTTTGGCACACAAGGGGAAAAAGGTTAGCCATCACTGATATATAGCTTTCAGTATGTATACGTTAATATTTAACAAATATTTAAAATAATTTTATAAGTTTTATAACATAAATATGAAGGGAGAACCCATAGACTCAAATAGTACAACTTCTTAAAGCAAGCATTTTATAAGATGAACTATCATCCTTGTCAATTTTAGTCTATATGATTTTGATACCTCTGCGTTAGCTTGCTAGATGTTTCAGTTCTATGTCAGTTGTAGAAGAGTAATTATGCTTCTGAAGTATTAATATACTGTATTGATGCATTGTTTTCAAAAATCGGTATCCAGCAGTGGAATTTAGTTCAAACTGATTTAATTCAAAGAAATATGGCGTATGAAACAAATTCACTTTATTGTTAAATGCTCTTCGAGTTTAATGACAAAAAGTGAAACACAGGTGAGCTTAACTTTCTCCTATTAACCTTAAAGGAACTTCAAAGTAGTTAATTTAAACTGGATCATATTATAGAATCCACATAAATCTTACTTTGAAGTACTTTCTTAACGCAAATATAATTAATTTACACTTCTTATTTGTTTGTGTAGTACAGTCATTGAACACACGTACTTATCTTCAATTCCCAAACCAGAAAACTAATCAGCACCATAGTTCATAATCAGATACAGAATGCTGAAGACTCTACACACTACTAAAATTTTCTTGCTTATAACTGGTCAGAGCAGTGCACCACAGGGGAAAACCTTTTGAGTCAAAGTAGATCAAATGGACTAGCTTAGAGAATGCATTCAAAATGGACCTATGACTCCTATAGAACGGAAAGTTGGCAAATTTTATAAAACATTTTATGGCATAAAACAGATTGTCATAAAACATTTCCTGTGCTGATGTTTGACTGCACTATACGGTTCAACGTGGGCTATTTTCAAGGGAGATGCATCTCTGAATGTATTCCAACTTTTCTATTGAAGGCAGTTAGAAAGCATTAGAAGATCTGTTATGGTTGAAGGGACTGAGGAATCTGGTAAGAAAATACCTTTGAAAGGATGACTCAAGGGGCCACAGGTTGTCTGATGTTCCACAAGCACTTCTTCAAAACTTTCAGAGGCAGAATTTTTTTTAAAATGTATTTTTAATACACGGGTTTCCAAAGTCCATTGTCATAAATTAGGGAGTCTACGTAACTAGAGTGATAAAGACAGGTCGCCTAGAGTAATGTAATAACTAAGACTTATAACACATATATTTTACAAGGCAACAAACAGCTGAGGGTGGCTCAGAAGGTAAACTGATATTTAATCCCTAATGACATTGACATTGTCTTCAGAAAATGTATTCAGAAAATGGCCTAAATGTAAAGTTTCATTTGCAAAATAGTTTCAGACACAGGATGCTCAAATCTTGACTGAGACATGCAAGACCCAAACACCTTATACTTTTCTCTTTTTGAAAAAGAGATGCCACATTTGACTTTGATGGCTAAGAGTTACTTTCTAGGTAATTATGCATTTCGGTACTGAATGATTGTTTCCCTAATTCTTCTTCATACATAATATACTTCTGCTTATACTGGGACAGAGAATGTGGATGCTTTTGAGGACACACACACATAAGATTTAATCCAGTCCAGGAGATTTTGTTATCTCTGTTGCAATCAGAAGAGTGCTGTGTATACACAGAATATATTGTCCACCTCTCAATATATGTTCAAGATGCTAGATTATTTATTTATTGAATTTATATCACTGCCCTTCTCACCTCCATGTGACTCTGCACAGCATACATACTTAAAACAGAACAGTGCTGGATGGCGCCTATGAGGAGGGAGGTGATGTGCTGGATTACAATGAAATGGTAGTTTGCAAGGAGGGGAGGGTGACAGAAGAATCAACACTGTCCAATGCTGGATAGGAGACAGAGGAAGAAATTTAGGATAACTACGCTCTTGAATCTCCCAAGGTATAGAAGTTGGGTGCGGGTAATAAAGGGTTAATCGGGCAAAATTCTGTGTATTTGGAATGAGCAAATAAAGACCTGAATTTTGGCTGGATAGCAATGGCAATAGCACTTAAGGCTTATATACCGCTTCAAAGTGCTTTACAGCCCTCTCTAAGTGGTTTACAGAGTCAGCATATTGCATCCAACAATCTGGGTCCTCATTTTACCCAGCTCAGAAAGATGGAAGGCTGAGTCAACCTTGAGCCTAGTGAGATTTGAACTGCCAAATTGCAGGCAGCCGGCAGTCAGAAGTAGTAGGCTGCGGTATTGCACTGCGCCACCATGGCTCATTTTCTATGCCAGTGATGTGATTGCTGAAAGCGCGCGCGTGTATGCGCAAATGCGTGTGTGTCCAAACCTCCAAAATGCAATGTGTGTGCAGTCCCCACGCATGCATCCTGCCCCTGTGCATGCGCACACACACCCTGCAGACATTTTCATGCATGAGTGCATATCCCCACATGCGCATGCACCCCTGAACATGCAAGTGTCCCCGCATGCTCCCCGCCGCATGCGTGGCAGAGACCCGATGACCAGCTTGCAGGCAGGAGGCACACGTGCATGCATGGTGGAGCTGAACTAGGTTGATGGTTCGCGTGCCAACAGAAAGGATGCTGCGTGCCACCTGCAGCACGCGTGCCATAGGTTTGCTATCACGGTTCTATGCCATTCCTGGGGTGTGGCCTTACCCAATCACCTTTATCAAAATCATTACCAATATTTGGCAAGCTTTGTACTCATAGTATAATTCTCACAATTAGGTAACCCATTTATTAATTCTGGGAGGTTAGCTTCCCAGAATTATTATACAGTTAGTTAGGCACAATGGAAATGTGAATGATCAGATGACCATATTATAAACAAGGACATCCAGAAAACCTTCAAAGCTGCCCCAATTCCAGACAAAATGAGAGAACTAAGGCTGAGGAGGTACAGCTGATGTGGAATCCATCGCGTGATGGGCACTTGCTCTAAGTCAGATGGCTGGTGGCTACAAGGACGACTGGAAAAGCGATGGATGGACTGCCTGCATGAATATATGCAAGCCGTGGGTGTATGTCCCGTCCATGCTGCAGACTGGACGAAGTGGCGGGCAAAATGCAAAACTGCAAACTCAGTGACATATGACGGGAATAACGCAAAGAACAAGAAGAGTTCCCCATGTTTTGGAAGGTGTGCGTTTGGGAAGACTATACTTTAGGATGTTATTTGCTTGGCATCCTAGAGCCAATCAGGTTATTTTCTACCCTTACTTTCAAATAGACTGATGTAGAACAATGAAGATTTTCCCATTTCAGTGACTTAAACCAAAGGGAAAGTGAGTGCAAGGTGAGTGCATTGATAAAAATAGCGATATTCCAGAAACCCATATATGCAGAACAAGAAAAGGCCCTGAACGGCCTTACTATTATTATGTGCAACAAATGTCTGTTCATTATGCTACCAAATTGCCCTTCTCTATGGAGAAATGGTTTCTCAGACACCTCAGACATGGTTCTGACATTTGACAATCACTCTAAGCTGTAATTGGGATCAGACTCTAAACTTTTAATGAGATTCTTATCTAATTCCAACAACTCAGAAATGTGTCACATTCATATATTCAACTAGTTGAAGAGGTATGCCCATTAGATTTTGCTCATCAGAGCGAAATCTCAAGATAAATAATAAAAATCTTTTAAACTTTTTTTTTGAAAATTTGATTAGAACGTGACTGAAGATCCAAATGAGAAAACAGAAATGGTACGCAGAATAATAATCTGGGGAAATTGGGTGTTTCATTTTCTGTCTTGACTATTCTCTCTTCACATGGTACAAAAAGAGATTGGTATTGGTGCTCATTTCCATTTCTTAGCCAAGGGAGCCAGTGTTGTCCGATGACATTTCTATGGTTATGTGGCCAGCATGACTTATAGGCTGAGGTGCATGGAAGGCTGTTACCATCCCACCGAAGTGGTACCTATTTATCCAGTCACATTTGCATATTTTTGAACTGCTTAGGTGGGCAGGAGCTAAGGCAAGTGATGGGAGCTCACACCATTTCTTGGGTTTTGAACTGCCGATCTTCCGGTCAACAAGCCCAGCAGCTTAACTGCTAAGTTACTGTGCCTCCACAACATCATTAAATATTCTCAAACTGTCACATGGTTCTATCTGTATCAACATCAATCCTGTGTCAGCAATAATGTTCTTATTGACAATGTCAGGTTTCCCCATCTCTAGGGAAGTCCAAAAATCATTTTGGAGAGCAGGAACCAATGACATCACCCTGGACTCATCTTCTGCCTGTGAATTTGACCTCCCAGTACATTTTTTTCCTCCGCTTTCAAAGTAGTGCTTTCCTTTGTTTGCTATCTGCCTGGCCTTTCATATCTTCTTTTCTTTTAGGTCAAGCCCTGAATATTGATTGGCTGCTTTGCAGAGGGAGGATTACTCCCCTCCCGCCCCACACTCATACACTGCACACATCTCTACAGGAATGAGAGTAATTGGCAGTTCCTTTTCTGGAATGGAAAGTTGAGAGGAAACAGCAGCAGGGAACTATCAAATGGGAGGATGAGTTAGCAAGCAATGTCTACAAAATACCATGCAAACTGACGCCAAAACATCTCAGTTCAGACAGCATTTTCTTTAAAACAGCTTAGAGACAAGGCTGCATGAACCCAGGATAGAAACAACTTAAGAATTCAGTGCAAATATATCTAACATCTAAGGGCTCCCTGTTTGGTTTTGCTGATATCCCCACATTTGGAACGGTAAGTATCCCATCCTCATCTCTCATCTCTATTTGAAGGAAGATTGTATATTTGTGGAGTAGCGGCCATTGAAGACATTGGACATAGTCTTTGTACTGCAAAATGTGCTCTGCAGAAAATGCTGTTTATTCAGATGCTTATTTAATAACTAAATAATATTGGGGCTCCTGAGAAAAACTGTCTTACTTTTTGCAAGGAAGGAACCTGTATATGACTAGTAAGACCGTTCTCTTTGTTTCAAAGGACATTTTGAAGAAGACAGACACTTTAGATCAGATTGGGATTAACTCTGTATTATTTTTATACTTTGAATATAGTCAAATGACTTATTCAATATATTTTTATTCTGTTCTGTCTACTCATGAACTTCTAATGCAGGATTAGTCTCTTTATTAAGCTTGGTCTCCATCAACAAACCAGCATAATTATTTATACGAAATTCCAATTTAACTTTCAAGAAATGATGGATCACTGAAGATCTACGGTGGCTTAGTAATTATATTACATGATCACAGAAACAATGAAGAGGCAGCAGGATGTAAGGCTAAATTGAATGGGGTATGCCTGTCAACAGCACTGCTGCTCTGGTGGCTTTTAGGCACAGTGGAGTTGTTTCTATCTCTTTCTTCTTCTCTGGATCTCAAATGAAGGGCCTAGATGACCAGTGAATACTTTTAGACAGTGTATAATATGGTAAAATGCACAATCCAATCCATAACTGCATGGGGGTTGCAGTGATTACAATAATTATAGTTCAACTGGGAAAATGTGACAATACTAGACCAGGCCAAAAATGCCAGGAAAGTTCTAGAAGCCTGACACGCTGACAAATCATCCATCAATAGACACATAGACATTAACAACATCTATAGACTATGCAAAAAGTCAATCAACCAGCCCAAAAGAAAATAAAAAGACTCTAGCACCTCTCCACCAGTAATCGGCACTCAGATCAGCATATATTAACTCCAGAGGTGGGTTCTGAATCTTCTTACTGCTGGTTCGCTCAGGGTTGAGTGTGCGCGCAAAGCGTACAAGTGCATGTGCGGCAGTCAAAAACTAAAAAAATCCAAGATGGCGGCGCCCACAGAGACACCGACAGAACTGGCTCCATGACATCATCGCAGAGTTACCACTGTTTCTATAGGACCGGTAGGAACCCACCTCTGATTAACTCCAAGATTAACTTTAGACCAACAGTCAAGTAAGCAATATCCCAATCAAGAAACTGCCAAAGAGCCATCAGTAAGCAGTCCAACCAAAGAATCTCTATGACCGCCTGCAAAGAAAGGCAAGACACCAGAATATATACTGACCGCAAACAGCACTCCTTACTAGCACTGATGATGTTACCTAATTATGGTAATAAAACATCTGCAAGGAAACAAGCAAGCTGAGAGAGAGCACCAAGGACCCCTAATATTCATAGTTTAAAAACAATAGCACAATGTAGAGACATAGACTATCATCTTCTTATGGCGTCTTCCTCTAGCATAGCTCCTTGATTTTTGTGAGGCATTCAACCATCTTTTTCAGAGAATTGAAATAAAATGATGGGAAAAGTGGAGAGGCAACTCAAAGGAAGAACATGAATTAAGAAAAGTGTACTTTAAAAAAGAAAAGATTTGGACTAACCCATTTTCTCTTTGATCACCTCCAGATCATGTGTTCCACTTTAAGTGCAACATTTTTTTCTCAGAAAGATTTGTGGTATCCACTCCACAATTTAAAGAAGGATCATTTAATTAAGCTATAGGCAATCTGCCAAACAGGTGTGCATATTAATGTAATAAAATAACAAGAAATGTATTTTGAAACCCTGCCTTTGTGTATCTTTTTCTGCAAGTACACCTGCATATCTTATGTTCTATTCTTCTGCTTCTGAAAGGCGTGATTAATCTGCCCAATGAATGCTATAATATTCTGTTAGTATATGGCCTAATGTCCAAGCATAAAATTCAAAATAATTTAATAAACCAACCATCCTGTTAAATGGGACAATCTGCTAAAATTAGGCAAAGCTTCACTTCTATGAAGGTTTGTGCAAAACGCCCCTTTAAAGCTGCTGTATCTGCTGCACTCAGATGCCTCATTCAGCACTTCCAGTAACCAGGAGAGGCTTTTCTGTATAGGTGCAGGATATACCTGTCATGTCACTCAAGGAAATACTCCATTCTTCCAGCTACTAGAACTGGTAGCCGATGATGCTTCATGGCAACAGGAAGCAACTTGAGAATTGTGTGCCTTCCATTGTGCAGAGCACAGCTGCTTCATGAAAGTACACGTTATTGACTACTGAAATTTTGCTTTCAGCCATAGAACTCTGAACTCTTTTGAGATGTTTCATACAAGTGTAGCACTTAATCTCACGTGGCTGGAGAGAAAAAGAATAATGACAACCACTGGGTTCTGAATTTTTCCTCTTGACCTCCCCCATGACATTTCAGCTACGTAAGGAATGGAGTTCAGCCTTGATGGGCTAAGAGAATATGGTTTTGAGAAAGTCAATTGTGCTGATATTTATGGAAGAGAATAGAAGACATTAAAGTCATGCAAGCTGAGTTATTTGCTAGTCTCAGACACATCTCTATCATGGGCAAAAAAGTGCCCACAAAATTAAGCACTGCAAGTGACTCAACCGATCTTTGGGAAGCTTGTGTCTTCAATTTAGTGTTTTCCCTATATTTTTGCATATTAAATTCACTGATGGTAATCCTACACACTGGTAAATCAGGCTGAGGAAAAAACAAACAAACTGTTGCCATGCTGCAACACCTACAGATGTACAGCAACTGGAATACTTACAAAAGGTGTGTGTATAATTTAAAAGTCACTGAGTGTGTTTCTAAAAAAAGGAAAAGGGAAAGCAAAGGGGGAAAGGGGAAGGAAAGGAAAAGGGAAGAATTAAACTTTTTGCCAAAGGACAGGCAAGTCACTGTCCTTTCACTCTGCTCTTTTCTACCGTGGACAAAGATACTGGAATAATTTCAGCTTCTGTGTTAGCTGTTGTCAGGCTGATTTATGATGCCCCAAACAGTGGGTTAAAGTTACAGGAAAGTAGATTAAGGCTGGATATTAGAGGGAACTTCTTCATGGTAAGAGCTGTCAAGCACTAGATTGAGTCATGAGGTGATAGGTTTCCTTTCAATGGAGGGCTTTAAGCAAAAAATGGATTGCTATCTGTGTCAGGTCTGCCATTGCATCACTTCAGTCCTGCTTCACTTCGATGGCATCCTGCCTTAAAAGGGGGAGGGGGATGACAGGATGAGAGGTGCCAGCCTGGAATAGAGCCTGGGCAAATCCAATGTCCCAAGCATGAGAATGGTATCCAAATGCCCACTGAAGAGGCACAAAATTTTAGGACTGTTCCCAAATTACCTAGTCTGAACACCATTGGACATTTATGAAAGGACCAAGAGGGGAGGGCCCAGGAGAAGAGAAAAGCACTGGGTTTATGTGGGAATATTCAGATCTGGCTTTGCTGCACTTTAACCACTTGGCTTCAGTAAAGTTATACCTCTCTTGCTACAATGGGAGTTGAGGGTCTTTTTCCCCCCTGAACATCCAAGCTGGGACAGGCCTGACAATCTGTCTGAAATGTTTTAGCAAATAGCAAGGGGGTTAGATTAGACCTTCCAATGCCATGATTTCAGAAAATGAATAACAAATAAATGAAATGTTGATCAAGGTATCCATAAAAAGCTGCCAACAAAAGCCTGTGGTACATCTACTTAGAAGAAACATCTCTCTGATGGACATAGGATGACTCTAATATGTTCATGCTTTCTATTCATATATATATATATGCATATTGGCCCTCTTTCAAAGTAACTGTTCTATTCATGAATAGAAAGCATGAACATATTAGAGTCATCCTATGTCCAGTGAGGTTGATTTAGACTGTACTTGTGTGTGAGATCATTAGACTGACTTATTTTTGTGACAAATGACCAGACAAAACCAGTTTCTTCTTTGTTGGTCTAAATCAGAGATGGACATTTCACCTTCAATGCTCTTCAACAATAGCTGTGTTGGTAGACTCAAATCTCTAAATCTGAAACCCAAATTTCAGCCACCCTAGATCGAAACAGTGCCAAGATACTTTCAATCTTACACGGGAAAAGACCCGAATACACCAATATATATATAATTTTTTGATCATTTTTTTTTGGCAATCAACAAACTCTTTGCCCAAGTACATAACTACAGAGTTACCCACATAGGCTAAGCATCACAGCTATTATTCAACACAACAGGATGAGGGATGGATGAAGAGAAACATGTGTGAGTAGTACATGAACTAACCCTAGGAATTAAAACCGTCACTTGAAATATTTCTTGCTCTGTGTTAACATATGATTGTGCCAAAAATGATCAGGTCAAAATTGCAATCAGATGAAAGAAAAAACAGCTTATACTATTTTCTTCTTTCTGGACAGGAACCTTTCCTTTTTGAACTCAAGGTTCAGGTTGAACGAACCTTCCAAACAGGTATGAATAAAAAACCTCTTTTCAAATAGCAGGCATATAACTCTAGCAAACAATAAGGCTACCTCAGCCAACTTTGAAAAGAAATTCTTTGTGTGGGCTTTTACGCAGATCTCTTTGGAAGATTCTGCATACCCCTATTTAGGATACTCTAATCTTAAAAAGCTCTTCCAAATACAACTATATTTGTATTAAAAACATAAAAAGAGTGGAATGAATCGAGATTGACCTTTTTAAAAGAAAATAATCATAATAAAGAAGACTACCGCTGATTTGGTTTCAATAGTCTTTAAAAAGCATTAAACATTTTAAATTGTATGAATGGAAATAATCTCCTATCTGTATTAACTGCAAAGTTCTTTTATTACATTAAATTACAACATTAATTGAAAAATATTTTACTCCTAATTTTCCATTTGAATATTCCCATTTATATTGGCATCCTTTTATAATAGAATACACACTTGAAAATTAGCATGTAATTGTCAGACAGAAACTTATTAGAATGAGTGAAATTGAATTAGTGGGGGAAATATCTTCAAAGAATCATTTAAGAAAAATACTAGGCTTCACAGATGGTTTTAAATATTATTTGCAGTGTCTGATCTCACTGACCAGGCTTAGCTGTTTTAGGGTTGGAGACAAAATATGCTATTATTAATAAATAATCTTTTATGGAGTGTTACTAGTTTTGTGAATAAGAAAACCTTTCAAAAGTTTAGCTATTCTAGCATGCATCTTCAATAAAAGAGACAGCTAAAGGAAACTCTACAAGAAGTTGAGGGACTTTTCTTATGAGAGGGATTCTACTGTATCTGTCACATAATGATTTGGATAGAGATGATCAATTCCAAATATTGGTATATTGGCTTTATGATACACCTCACCTGATTCTTTGGATCCAGTTTTGGACAAGGACGCCCTCCATTGTATGGTTTCTCCTTAAGCCACCTGGAACGAATTTTCACTCCTGTCCCACACGATGAACTACAAGGAGACCAGTCAGACCAGTCACTTAATTTGCAGTCAAATGGACAAGGTACAGTGCAAGGCTGTTCAATATAACCTAAAATGGAAAAAAAAAGGAAAGGAACAGTTAGAGATTGGGGGACAGTATAAGTATAAGCTTATGTTAGAAATGAAAGGCAAGTAGGAATCAGAATTGTATGAGGTGCGGGATAAGTGATATAATTGGTTAGAACAGACAAAAGAAAATGTATAGAAATAAATATAAATAACTGTAAGAGACATATGACACAGTACTGTTAAAAAAAAGAAAAATGCTTGTTGTTATGTAAATTGGAAAAATTGAAAGAAAGAAAAAAGAAATTGGGGGACGGTGAAATTATTGCATTGTTGAAGCTGCATCCAGGGTCTATGTCCCTGGAGAAAGAAGGCCAGCTGAATTTCTTAATGCATGGATTGAACATGGCCCTAAAAACCTGGAGACATCTAGAATAGGATATTTGGAAAGATATATAATAATGCTTCTATAATTTTCAACACCATGTGATTTCATTCTAAGAATAGCTACATACCTTACTGACTTTAACTGGTTCAACATGTTGCATAAATATTGCCATAAATAATTACATGAGGCTTAAAGCAAAGACACAATCCTCTTTGCTTGACAAAAGAAAATAGCTCAGCAGCTTTTAATACTGCAGTAGTTACTATAAATATATGCCAACTTCATGCATTAGACCCTCTTAAATATGTGCTAACTGGCTCTCTAATGGAAATATATTCATCTTATCACCTAACACTTTCATGAATGCCTGCTGTTAATATCACTATCAATATTTAACACAGTGCATTTTCCTTCCACACTCACTATCTACAATGCTGGAAGCCCAGTTAGATGGCATGCCCAATAGGCTTGTGTTGATACAAAGCACCCGAGAAAAGTCAGACTTGATTAGCAAGTGCATAAGAGGACACTAAGAAATAAAAGGCCTGCACTCAAGCTTAGGGAGAACATCCCAAATGAAAGCAGGGATAAACCGCTTCTATATGATTGTCAAGAAAACAACTTGAATATGCTTATCAAATCAGCAGTTCAATGCAAAGAGACTTGCTAAGACATTCTTGCAAATGCTGTTACTAAGAATATTCATATGTCTGAAGAGGTCAATTTTAATCCACAAATCACTTAAGCAATGTATCTCTGTCTATCTATCATTTCTAAAATCCCTTTTTATGGCCCTGTAAGCCTTCAGTTTGGGGTAGAGTTGGAGCAACCAGATGAAGCTGGGCATTTTACTGAGTGACGTGGTGGCCTAGCGGTGAAGATGCTTGCTTCTATTCAGAAGGTTGAGCGTTCAATCCTAGGTAGTGGCAGATGTTTCTCTTTCAGGGCATAAACAAAAAAATATCTGCTGAAAAATGTCTGTCCATTCATCCATCCATCCATCTATCTATCATCTACTTTAGATCAGGTATGACCAATTTTTTTGGCTTGCCTGGTCACACTGAGTGAAGAGGAATTGTCTTGGGCCACATATAAAAAGTATAATATAGTTAAGAATAATTGATGGCAAGATTAAGGAAGGCATTTTTGCTGGTCCAAAATCAGATTAGAGGTGTCATCAATGACAAGTGGTTCAAATATCTGTTAGTGGGGCCGCAGAAAATAATTTGGAAAGTATTCAAGGATGTTGTTGAGAATTTTCTTGGTAATTACAGAGCACCAAACTACATACAAGTTCATGAATGCATTTTCTGCATTCACATTTGGATTTTCTTCCTGAAAATCTAGCTGCAGTGAGTGACAAAGATGGCAAAAGTTTTTACCATGACACTGCAATAGCGGTGTCAATGCTGGTTGACTACTGTTGTACATAGCAGTGAGATGCATTGGAACCGAGTACAAATGAAAATCAGCAGCAAAACACTTTTGGCCCTATGGACCTCATGCAGTGATTAAAAGTTCATTTCCTATTTCTTAACATACCTACGTGATACAGTCATTCTGAAATTATATTTGTGTTCTGTTTAAAAGGATCTATCAGTATCACCAAGTGTTTTTCAGGAAGCAAAACTTTTGAAAAAGTGTTGTTGAGTATTCTCCCTGAACATCGCAAAAATGTTAAGCATGCGGCAGAAGCATGAAAACAGTGCCCTTTCCTGGTATAGGAGCCACCGAAAGTACACAGAGGCACTTTTTGACTTGCATTTAAACATCTTCTTCAAATCATCCTATGAATTTTCTGTCTTCTTTTTTGTTGTTGTTATATCTGCTCTTTATTGTCTGAGCTTGATACTCCAACTACTTACTCTCTGTCAAAAACCTTAGTATCCTCAGGTCCCGCAGTGTTGAGAAAACAAAAGGAAAGCTGCGTAGTTTTATCCCCAAAGAATGAAATTACACATGCTGCTTTGCTATAGGAGGCAAAGACTGAGCTAAAGCTATAAACCAAATTGGCAGAACAGGCTGATGGCTTTTGCACTGAATTTGTTTATGACAAGGGTAGAACCTTAAAAGGCTTTCAGTAACGGTGCTTTATTAGAATACCGGTAACTAGTTAAAACCGTCTGGATCCTTAAGCCACAATAAAATTAATTTTATAGAGAAGGGCAAAAGCAATAAGTACTAAAATTGGTTGGTATCATTTATCTTTCCTTGCTGCGTTTTGTTGCCCTTTTGCACTGGAGTCAGAGAGCAAATTGATAGTTACAACCATTTTTCCATAATAGCTCTTTATTGCAACTCTTCCCTAAGCTGTATAACAGTCTAATTTAAAATGTACACTAATTTGGTTGGCTATTTTGCATACTGATGTTTTCTCTTAGCAGCTTCTTTATATGCATGCATATCGGTCTATCTTTCTTTCTCTCTGTTATTCATCAGCATCTTTCTTCTTCCCATGTCAGTAGATATTGATCCAGTGGTGAAATCCAATTTTTTTTTTAGTACCAGTTCTGTGGGCGTGGCTTGGTGGGCGTGGCAGGGGAAAAATACTGCAAAATCTCCATTCCCTCCCCACTCTGGGGCCAGCCAGAGGTGGTATTTGCCGGTTCTCCGAACTATTCAAAATTTCCGCTACCGGTTCTCCAGAACCTGTCAGAACCTGCTGGATTTCACCCCTGTATTTATCCATACCTGTCCTTTACATTTGCATGTCAAAAAGAATCTATAGTTAAACCATTAAAAAGAAACTCTATAAACTCTATAAAAGAATTCCTATCATTAGGCAGAGTGGAGCAAAATCTCCACAGGTATTCATTTATCCCATTAGGCAACAAAGCATACTGGGTTATACATATACAGTTATATGTGGGAAATTTGCCAGATGATTTTGAATACCTATTACAAAGGAATTCTTCAACTCTTTAGAGAAACAAAAAGAAACTTCAGTTTTCAACTACCTCGTGACAGGCCGCTTAATTAATTTTCAGCAAAGAATAAGTATCTTAAAGGGAAAAGTTGAAATAAAATGATTATCAACAGAGTAACGGGAGTAAATAGCTATTAATTCTCACACAGTATTTGTTATCGTGGGGTTTGTAGATAAATTATATATCCGATAAATATACAGGCAATATCATGGGAGGGGATACAAATATATAGCCACTGGATAAAAATAAAAAGATATTAGTCAAAATTCACTGCAGAGTTCTTTACATGATCCATTGCAATGATAAAGCACCATATTTTTCTTGTTTCGGATCAAATTATGTTAAGATGTTTCCTTTTTCATTTGTTTCCTCCAAAGTTTAAGAAACTAAACAACACAGGATATTTCTAAGAAGACAGGATTGGTCCTCCTTTCCTCCTCCACACAGTAAAAAAAAAAAAAAGGTGACTAAAATTAAATATAAACTAATGACCAAGTTAGAGCAATCCACATTAGAACTGATAATAAATATATCAAAATGGTGAATGTCTTCTGTGTTTTAGGATCAACTAACAACAATAAAGGAATGAGCGGTCAAGAAATACACAGTAGATTAGAATAAAGGCAGTGCAGGTATAAAGTACTTTGAAAATATATTGAAATAGGAGAAGGCATGGCTTGTTTCGGGCGAGACGACGATCTCTGGGAAGCTCCTGGGAGATCGTCGAATCTCAGCCCAACCAGGGGTCCTAGCGGACCCTGAACTCGGCAGCTGAGAAGGCGGGATGACCTGTCCCAGTCTAGGCAGCTACATCGAAAGGAGGTTTTTGAAAGAAATATCGTTTGTCTGGAGGGAAAGATCTGAAAGATATCGCAGGAGTGGAGAAATGGAGCAAAGGGTGGATTGGTGAGTTCGCCTCTTTCAGAAAGAGGATTTTTTTTTTTTGAGAGTAAAATGAAAGTGCCTGGAGAGAGTTAAAATGGCGGGTAATTCGGCACTTGGACTTAAAAGGGGAGATAAGAAAAACACATAAAGAAAATATATTGAAGTGATGTGTTTATACCTACATAGAGTAGATAAAAATTACACAAGCAATGGTATTCCCTGTGACATTCTATGGAAGTAAAAGTTGGACTTTGATGAAGCAGGATAGAAGGAGTATTGACACTTTTGAATTCTGGTGGAGATTCCTGAGAATATTATGGATAGTCAAGAAAACAAATAACTGGATCATTCATCAAATCAACCCAGAGTCCCTTCTTGAGGCACAAATGACCAGGTGCAAATTATTCCTCTTCAAACACATTATGTGAAGACTTAGCTCTCTGAAGAAAGCTCTAAGGTTTGTAAAGATGGGAAGGAAGAGAAGAGCAGGTTGACTAGCTGCAAAGTGTAGGGACTCAGTTAAGTGGCAATGAATACACCATTACAAGACCTGAGGGAGCAAATTAAGGACAGATCATTATGGAGAAAATCTATGTATGTGGTTGCGAAGAGTCAACACTGGCACGATGACGCATAATCAATCAATTAGAAATCTGATCAGGCCCCCTTGCTGTTGGCTTTCCACAGACTATTAAAAACAGCGATTTTTGACAGATAAATTGATATAATCAGTTTATATATTCATATCTATGGGGTGGGGCACTTATTTTTTCTTGTTCATTCATATATTCTGGACATTTTACTATAGATTGATGGATGTACTATACATTTTCAAGCATTTGTCTGATCACATGGGTATAATCCAACTAGCAATCAAACCAACTCCTGGATTACGATGGCTTTATTCTGTATGAAGCAGACATTTTGTGCAGAGTGAACCCTCATATCTGTAACTATTAAAAATTCAAAATACCTTAATTAAATTCTCTGCAACTTGGAACGAAAATAGACACTTCTTACGCATTGCAGCACAGAGATAGTTATTTTCCCTACCTTCAAACATGAAGCAAGCTTCTTCCAAGTCAAAAGACAATTACAAAGAAAATCAAAGGGATTGAAGAAGCCTGTCTTAACATACTCACTTATAAATTAGGTCTAAAGGCACATATGCAGATTCAACTTAATCCCTATCTCCTTGCAGTAAATAGAACTAATGAGATTCTGTGAGAATTAAGTTATCTTGTTGGGAGCTGCTGTCACAAATCTGCGATCGACAGTAGACACAACATACCTAAGAATTAATTGCTCCCACAAAAGGGTTTACTCAGTGTCAGCAACATCTAGGCAAGCAGGGTATAAAGATTTTTATTTATTTATTAAATTTTTATGCTGTCCATCTCCCTTACGAGGTGACTTGGGACAGTGTGCAAGTTATAAAGATGGTAACATGTATCTCCATATTTTTTTTCCTATCAGCGGTGTTTAATGTAGAATTGATTTCAAAATTTATTGCACAGAAAGGCATTCTGCAAAATTCTCATGGGCACAGAATGATGTTCTTCAAGTTTTGAAATGACAAGTTGCCCAAAGTAGATCTGTGAGTAAGTTGCTTTCATGGTTCAAATATCTCTCAAGTGGTCTGTAGCCTCTTTCGTTTCCTCTTTGACAAACCAGTCCTGAAGCAAGATAGTATGAGAAAGTTGCTTCATGGTTTTTCTCAGTCTGGCATGTACAATAGAGACCTAAGGAGATTTAATGTGGTAGGAAATATTTAACCAAAAAAAAACAAAAAACACCATAGAAGCAACTTTATCTTCTGTTATCTCCAAAATAACATTAACTGCAGAGACCTCACCAGGGGAAATTCAAAAAGAATTCTCAAGAATCCAGAGTATATGGTAGAAATGCAGAAAGCCCTTTCGCAGGGGGAAAAAATGATTGAGAAAGTTGCAGGTAAACACTGACACAGCATTAACTAAAAAGAAAGGAGTGAAACTACAGAAACTTCAGTTTCATGGGATTTGTGGGTAGAATAATGCGTAGAGCTAGAAGGCAGATTGGTTACTGAGTTTTTATTAGCATTTTAAACTATTCGTGGTTACCGTTTATGATTGAATTTTTTTTCGCCTGCCTGCCTTATGACTGGACAGTTTCCCGCATCAGTAATCTTTCTGGGCTGTGAAGCCCAAGGCAGAAAGCACTCAAAGATGTTTAAGGAAACATATATATATATTTATACTAAATATTGAGAGGCTGATGAATTGCACAAGCACATAAATGGACACACACACACACACACACACACACACACACACACATACACATTCATAAGCAAAAAATAAAACATTAAAGCTGCAGGCCAGAGTAAATAAGATAAAGGCTCCTGAGGAATCTGAATAATAAAGAGAATTTTCTTTGGTCAAAGGGTAGATTTCCAGAAATGTAATCAAGAAGCATGCAATCTTCACTTAATAAAAGCAATGGTGTATTTCTTTGCTTATGTGGTAAATTTGTTATAGCTGTACAGAGTCATGCCAGCATGTTAAAACGTTTGTGTAAAGGGAGGCTAGGGTTTTGGAAATAAAATATGATAGGCAAGCAGCTTTTGAAGCAGATGCACATGTAAACTAATTGGCTTTAATCTCATTTGCTTCCACGACTAGCATATTTCATCATTGTAATTAAGAAATCTGAGGCAGCTGTATACTTGGAAAACCGCACCACAAGCTGCCTTGTACAACACAGGGCCTTTTGACAGAATTCCATGCATCACTCCAGGGGTCAATGGCAACGGTGGCAACAATTTCCATAGAAGCAAACCGGGATCTTTTTGTTTCAAAGTGTTTTCGTGAGACATATCTGGATTGAATATAAAATAAGTAAAGGGACTGGTCTCTAGATAGTATTGAACTACAACTTCCAGAGCCTTTCCTGACATTTACAAGGCCTTTGAGCATTTGGATTCTGCCTTCCTCAAAGGCAGAAGCTCCCTCAGCTGCGATATATTTCAACAGAGGGTCTTATTTATTGATGCAATGAAAATTAGTGCTCAATTACAAGCGAATAACTAAATCCTCTGGATGTAAATTTTAACAGCAACAGGTCTCCTGTTTCTGCCTGTTCTTCTCAAAGGATGTGAATTATCATTTTGTTCTCTTCCCCTTTGCTTATTGTCATATTACCATTCTGTGTTTATATACAACTGTTTTGAACCAGCGTGAGAAAAGCTGGAGTCTGGAGAGTGTAAATTAGGAGCATCAAAGGAAGGATGAGAGAGGCAGGGTAGCATTTGGATTAAGAAATTGGAGAGGGACTGGGGTGATTTGGATTCAAGTTCACCCTCAGCCAGTGCCAGTCAGTCACTTTCAGCTCCACTTATTTTATGGGCATTGCTGCTGTGAGGAAAAAATTGCAGGAGGAAGTATGGAACATTAACATGACTGTTAATAGTGTAGCAATTTTGTACCACAGAAATTGTGGAAGGAAATCCTGTGAGATTTTTTTTCTTGTTTTTTTACCGGAGAATTGCACTCTGCATTTTCCACATATGTATCATCAATCTGGCATCTTCAATTGGCTTTGCAATTGAGCAGGGAGTTGGCTGGGCCACTGTCTTTATGGCCAAGTATCCTGACTTCTGATCGGCCTTTTAGGTGAGCTGCTTCCTGATTAATATAGTGTTGCATCAACCCAGATCAGCCCTCACCAACCTACACCAATCAGAAACTAACTAGGCCAGGGGTCAGCAACCTGTGACTCTGGAGCTACAGGTGGCTCTTTCATTCTTCTACTGTGGCAGAAGGAGAGGAGCTTCCGGTTTGAGGGGGGGGAAGCATGGCGTTCCAGGAGGAGACTCTATGGCAAGGGGTGGATTTTCCTGTTGGCTCCACAATTGATAGAGCTTTCGGTTAGGACAGGTAGAGGAAAAAGGACACCACACTAGGAGGAGACTCTATGGTGGGGGAACCAGGCTTCCGGTCGGCTCCAGAATTGAACGGGGGGCCCAAGTGGTTCTTTGACAATTTAAGGTTGCCAACCCCTGAACTAAGCTAAAGGTCACAGTTGCAAGTGAAATGACAGGAAATCTGTTCTCTAGAACACGGTAACTAAAACCCGAAGCGCAACGGTGCCCAACAGTCCAGAGAAGATTATATTTCTAATAAAACTCATGCAAATTAAGATATAATCTAAAATAAGAGTTTCTTATGTTATTACTTGTTGACAGGTATTTCTTCATGCTCTTCAATGGATTTGAATACAATACAAATAGACTTACAACAGTTCATTTAGTGACCGCTCAAACCTACAACATTGAAAATGTGACTTATGACCATTTTTCACTCTTACGACCTTTGTAGGAGCTCTGTGATCAAAATTCAGACACTTGGCAACTCATTCCTATTTATGACCATTGCTGTGTTCCAGGGTCATGTGATCACCTTTTGCAATTTTCTGTCAAGCAAAGTCAACGAGGAACCCAGATTCGCTTAACAACTGTGTTACTAACTTATCAACTGCAGTGATTCACTTAACAACTGTGGCAATAAAAGTCATAAAATGGAGGCAAAACTCACTTAAGAAATGCTTCACTTAACAACAGAAAGTGCGGGCTGAATAGTGATCGTAAGTCAAGGACTACTTGTATTTCAATTTGTAACATGCAAATATCTGTTTCTTGAGATGCCTATTTCACTGTAGATATTGATGGGGTTATTATTTTAGTATCTCACAATAACAGCTAATACTTCAACAAATGCTGAAGCGTAAGGTGAAGCATATAAATACGCTCGTTTGGACAAATTGCACAGCCACAAATAAATCTCTCAATTTTGGCATGCTGATATATTTAATAATACAGCATTTTTAGCATTTTTTTTGCCCACATGCTATGAAACTATGGAGAAGCCCTACCCAGCAAATGATTTGTTTGTATTGCTCTTTTCTCATATAAATTTTAAAAAGGCAAAATCTGGAAAGGTGTGCAGTGATTCATAAAGAACTATCTTGCGTGAATTTACTGTCACTGCTAGAATGGAATTGTTGTACTCCAATGAATACTTCCATTATGGAGAAGCTTCATTCTGTCTCCTTCTGTTTGGTTTTTTCCCCCCTCGGATTCTCATTACAGTCAAACCGATGGGTACAACTCTAACACTGTTAACAGACTATTCCTCCCGTTGGGGATCCTGCATGCTGATGAAAAGAGGCAATGCACAACAACAACAACAACAACAACAACAACAAAAACATGTAAGAAAAGGCTGAGTGAAGACAAGACTAAAGGGTCAGAAACAATGCTAATTATTAACAACAAATGTATCTACAACAGAAACAGAATGTGACAACTTGTGCACAAAAAAAGGGGGTGACACACAATATGATGATATGTTGAGAAATGTTTTCCAGCTTTGGAGGGGGGGGCGTGAACATCTGTTAATGTAATTCCAGTTGATGACATTTATGAAATTGACAATTGCTGATTTCCACACTTCTCAACATTTTAAATTGCTTCCTTTCTGGAGCGAACCTATCCAACCTAATGAAATTATATTTCTAAGTCAGGCATGGCAGGAAGCCATACTGTTATCCTTTAAGCGAGTGGTTTTGCTTTAAGAATTACTAAAGCATCAAAGTAATTAGAGACTAATTAGCTGGATTTCACATCTATAGCAAGAGAAGTGAGATATGGTTTGCCGTATTTTTTGGAGTATAAGGCGCACCTGAGTATAAGACACACCTTAGTTTTTGGGGAGGAAAATAGGGGGAGGGAAATCTGACTACCAGGTATTCATCTGGCTAGTGTCCTTAGTCTGGTCAGCTTCAGCACATTATTTTATCCCCAGGTTAGGGCTGAAAAAAAAAAGCTTCTGAAGCACAGCTGATAGAGAGAAGCAATGAAAAAAGCCTGCAAAGTCCGGGAGAAAAAAAGCTTCTTCCAATGGAAAGCAATGAGAAAAGCCTGTAAAGATTGCTTCATTCTTCAGTCACCTCATTAGTTCTGAACAAAAGCTTTGAAAAAGCTACATTCAGAGTATAAGATGCACCCAAATTATCAGCCTCTTTTGGGGAGGAGGGGAACGTGTCTTATATTCTGAAAAATATGGTAGCTTATATTTAGCTTATATTATATATCTATACCGTGGTCCCCTCTTGAAGCTAAAAACAATGAAGTAGAAACGTTTTTCATTCATGTCTGCCCACTAAAATCTAGCTTTCTGTTCAGCTGGGGCACTATCTATATTCATTAACGGGTGTTATGAATGAATTGGTCTTCCACGGTTATGTTGTTAAAGGCCAGCAACATAGTAAATTTGATCAAACAATTCATATTCTGTTTTCTTCTGTCCCATGGGATGGGATGGATTATAAAGACCAATGTTTGCTACAGCGAGTGTCACATTATCTGGCTGCCAAAGGAGGCATTACAAATGACCCCCTTTCAAGGTGTGATGTTTTACACACATTCAATGCTCTTTTACCTGAGTGGTTGCACCGAGCGGGATCCCCAACTCTGCCGGTCTTATCATAGCAGGCAAGTGCTTGGAAGCGCACACCTTCTCCACATTCTTTGGCATGTCTCTGAAATCTCATCTCCAACTGCAGCTCCGTTCTTCCTACAGCAATTATGCATTCCGACCAATTTCCATAAGGCTGTGATATTGCACAAGGGCAGAGTTCTGTCTCAAGCTGAGGATAGACTTCGGTATTCTGGCACTTCTCTCGCTTTTTGCTTCTTCCTGTTCCAACCAGGAAAATATGCTTGTTAGCGTAACATCTGCTGCTTTTGATAACAATATGCCATATTATTTATACTTGAAGGGTTTTAATACAGCTAGAACCAAACCATCTGAAATGTAAATACGGCAGCAGAGTTGGTTCAAAGACATCTGTTAATTCCTGCCAGAGCTCTGGAGAGCTAAGACGATGGAGATATCTCCAGGGCAACCAGGAAACCTAAAGAAACTTGGAAAGAATCTTTTGGATGAAGCACAAAACAATAACAAGGAGAGCAGCTATCTGATTGCTTTTGTTACAAAAGAAAACAAAAGCCTGTTCTTCCCCTCTGTAATTATCTGAAGAAAATAATTTTATTGTGCCATTCTCCATTTGCCGCCTACGGATTCTTGGGGATCCTACAAATGTAGAAAAGTAAACTGCAACTTTTTTTTTAAATCTTTTGTATAAATTAACTAAATACAATTTCCACATACAAATACTGGGCCCATCTTTTAAAATTCTGGCATTTAAGTAATTAGTAAGAACTTCAATTTTTGAAGACTTTTTCTAACACAGATGGTCAGGCAAATATCCCAAAGATACCATAGTGTATGTATACTTATTACTCTTCATTATTTATTGCATTAACTCAGATATTGTGATGTATCTATAGAAATCTGGGCCGACCTTGATTTCAGCAGTTTAGGGACACATGATGAATTTAAGATCTACACCAGAAAGCACAGTATTCCACTTACTAGAACAAAGGTTCTGAAACATCCATTTGTGATGCCAAAATATTTTATTTTAAAATGATTTAAAAAGACAAATTAAAATGACCCAGAGTTCATGAGATAACCCAGTATCTCATGATGTTTGCGTTCTTGCACAAAATCTCATGAGACTTTAGTCATTTTAAGTATTAAAATTCCATCCATAAAATCAAATGAATTTGTGTAATAGGCTTTACTACCTGGAGCAGTTGCTAAGTTCTGATTAAAGTATCAGAATGATAACAATGTTCCAATATCTAAGGGGCTGCACGAAGAAGAGAGGGTCAACCTATTGTCATAGGAGGAAATTGTACCATTTATATGCTCTGGTACCAAATATTAATAGGGTGGTTGTGGGAGCCATAGAAAGATTTTAAAAAGTTGGTTGAAATAATGATATATTTAATATATTTAACTTTCCTTACATTTTATGGGCTAGTCCATTTAATCAAAATGTTCTGAGAAGAAGGTACTGTATATACAACTGTTTGATGGAGATGGTGTAAGGGAGTAAGATAAAGATAAATTTTTGCTTGACAACAATGAGTTCTAACCATTGACCGTAATAATTTAACAGACTCAACTGAACAACTAGTTTTAAAACAAGCCGTGGTAATGTATGAAACTCTGGCAAGTTGTCACAAGAGTAATCTATTTGTGGTCACACTTCTTTCTATGAATGTATAAATCCCAAGGCCTAGAAGTGGCTGTTGTATCAGATTGTTCTGTATGTCAGAGAACTAAACATGGGAACTGCATGTCTGTTATAAATAGTAATAATTGTTATTGGTTTTGGTTTAGATGTAAGTTTTGAAAATTCCTAGATGTCACATTGCTTTACCTTGATAAATATTTTTAGGTGATGTGTGGAATTTGAAAATCAAATGAAATAGGAAACAGAATTACATATTCCTTGTGTAGTTGACCCATCAGCCCTAGGAGCTGGTTTTATTTTTTGTATTTTATAATTATCCCCCATCCTCTTGCCTTCTTCAGATGAAAAAGTGATGATGGCCTAGCAACTTCCAGTTTCTCCAGCAAATAGCCTATAGAGAAGTTTGACTGAACCAGTGCGGTTCAGTCTCGTAGGTCAATATAAAAACATTCAGAAAATGTAGGAAAATTAAGTTTTTGCTAAAGATCACAAAGTTCTTGACTCACAATCACATACTTTTCTAGGATGGAAGGCTTGCTGGGCCAGGTTGTGGACAAGGTTTACCTCGTCTAAAATCTTATATTCTGTTGGGAAGCATTTTTTAAAAGTTTGTAATGGTATCTATCAGAGTTGGGTTCCTACTGGTTCGGACCAGTTCTACTGAGTAGGTAGTAAGCCACAGGTGATGTTACGGAGCTGGTTCTGGTCCATGGACGCCGCCATCTTTATTTCTTGGGGGGGGGATTTTTTGTTTTAGTTTTTTCCGGGTTTTTCTTCTGCGCATGCGCAGAAGCTGAGTTTCCGGCACTGCACATCCATCGCCATCTTGTTTTTGGCCTTTTTTTGGGGGGGTTTGGCATTTTTTTCTACTGCGCATGCACACACCTATGTGGCACGCCCACGTGGCGCGGGAGGCAGCGAACCGGCGGCGAGGTAAGTTAGAACCCACTCCTGGTATCTATGTTTAGTATTCCTCATGTAATACATTATAAAATAAAAGAATGGCTTACATCATATGCAATTTTTTTGAGAACAAGTATCCCTACCCATACAAGGAATAAATCAATTTGCTCAGTACAGGACAAACAAGCCAAAAAAAATGTAGGGGAATGAAAAATGAAATATTATTTGTGTGTGTGTGTGTGTGAACTTTTTAAAGCAACTTTTTGGAGAAAAGTTTGGAAAATGAAATGAGAATGAAAGCTATTAAAAAAACCTAGATTTGATATGTGTTTAATAGAAATTATTCTGCAGGTTAGATAAGCTATCAGTTAAGGAAGAATAGGACAAACAAGTATGAATTTGTGAAAAGGTTACATAAGAAAAAAGAGAATGGGATCAAAAAAAAAAAGAGCAGCAAAGTCTCTCTGTCTCTTTGTCATCAAGTGGCTCCCCCTTAAATGGGTGCTAGCAGCATTCCTGAAAGCAGGCTCAGATTCCATCATTTCTGTGAATCACCTCTGAATCTCTCTGAAACAATTCAAAGTCTCTCGGTACTGTAAAAGTGGGTGCCTTGAACTGCCCTAGCTATTTAAACGTTCAATTTGCAGGAGTATTTCAGTTGAGCTTCCTTCGAACTGAATCACTCTTTGAAACATCAGACAACATGCCTGTAAGGAACCCTATGAAGAGCTCACCTGAACATAAACAGCTTCCCTCGGTGCCCATGACTATCTTTTACAAGACTTGCCAACATTTCCCCACTCAATCTGTTTGTTTGCTGAGGCACTCACTCATTGCCACAAAACAATCCTTTTTCCTACAGAACTCTCCCACTTTGAGATTCCCACATCATTGCCTACTTTTCATTTTTGTTCGTTAACGTGAAAATGTTTTAGAGCCATTTCCTAAGATGCTCTTTTTCAATAATCTGCAGCCTTAAAACACTGTTTTTTTCCCCATTAGCTTGAATACAAATCATTTTCAGCATTAAAAAAAAAAGAACTGTTAAGTTGGGAGGAAATGTTGGAAATTAAACAAAATAAATGCTCCTTTTTTGAACATAAGGCTTAACTCGCATCCTCCTTAGTTTCATAATACAGACTGCAAAACCATGTAACCTCAAATTAGATTGAGCAGGCATATACTTGAGGGAGGATTCTCTGATGAGTATTTACCAAATGGGTAAATCACACACAGATTTAAACATAAGACAACATGTGCTATTAAATATGAAGTAAGAATCAAGTTAATTTTGTGCATAATGCCTCCAAATTGGGCAATTTTCTTGATGAATTAGTACAATTATTACAGAACAATGTTACTTTCAGCTTTCTTGCTATCTTAAAAAAAATTCCACCAAAGTTATTTTTATATTTGAAACAATACCTTTTCATATGTTAAGTAATATTTTTTTTTTAAATAGGAATAGCAAAAAAGCAATAAGGGCTAGGGAGTTCTAGCTTGGTCTATCTGTTGGCAGGATGGATAATTTTTTTATAAAACTGATTTTTCTACCGTTTGGAAACCTCTAGTTTCAAAGAGCCTGGGGAACTTCAAATTTTAGGGCTTTATGGATATAGAGGGAACAGAGTATATCTATTTGCCTAACAATGCACAAATCTTGAACCTGTGAGTAGATTATGGGGGAAAATGCTATGTCTTATTGGCAAAGAAAGACCTAACACATATATTATGAAAATGCCATGGCTGTTGCTGATGCTTGCACCATTTGAACCAAGTGTGAATAAATACAATAATTTAATAAATTAAGACACAGAAATTTGCCTACAACTCCATGTGGCTTGTTTGCATTAAAATATAATGCAAATAACATAACCCATTATTTACTGATAAGTTGCTTTCTTATTTTGTTTAGAAGAAAAAATAATCGGCAATCTATCTACAGCAAATAAAAGCTTTTCCCCACCTTTCCAGTGGTTTTACCAAAATATTTTCCTAGTTATATACCGGTAATAAACTTTTAGAGAGCCCAATAGCCTTTAACACAAAGACCCTAGTCTAGTGAACGATTTCTTAAAACTATTGGGGTGATGGAATAGAGTGCAGAGGTAGATCTCCAGGAGGGCGGGGCTGCATTCTAAAAGAGTAAGGGGCAATTCAATACACAAATTATGAGTGAGAGAAATAACGTGAAGACAGCATCTTCCTAATAGTTTACAGAGTATATGGTAGGTGCAGACAGTAGAGTTCACAGCTTGACAAGAATTGCCATGCATCATTCTTGGTTTTAGTTGTCCTAAAAGGTTCATCACAACATGCTGCTCAAAATTACTTTGCATTTTTAGTGTTCCCATAATTTTGCCTCATGTCTTATTAAGCAGCTCTGGCTATGCAAGATTACTATCCTAAAACTGTCTATTTGTCATTTTGGTTTACATATTTGAAAAGATTAGGAGAGAGTCAAATGCATTTACCTGTAAAGTATAATTTGATCCAGCTAGTGCATTTTCCTAAGTTTTAAGCATAACAGTAATTCTACTTCTACATCATATGCTAGACAAAATAAAGTAAACACAAATGCTTTCGGCTTCATGCCTGTGCGAGCAAAGCGTGATCGGAGCTGCCGTCTCTCTATAAATACTGGGGAGGTGTGGGGTGTTGGCTTTGTTGCTGTGAGCGGATTGGTTGGTTGTGTTGTTGCATCTTGATTGATTGATACTACATATACATTATACAAAACTCTTACCCTTAAGCCTTTGTTTCCCTGCTTTACCCTTTTCTGTATTATTTGTCCAGCAGTCTCCAGAATTGACACTATTGAACAGAGGAAGAAAAAGATATGGAATACTTAAGTTAAAGTCCTCCCTTAGCCATGCTTCATAGGGTAGCTTTGACTGAAGCACTTTTTCTCAATCCAACCCAACCTGGAATAAGGGAAACATTCACAATCTGCAGTGTAAGACGCAGTTGCAACCCCTCCACAGCAGAGCCTCTTCCGAAGTTGTAAACACGTTGTGATTATTAATGTGGTGTTTCCCCCCCCCCTATTCAGTCATGTCCTGTTCTAAGTACCTGTATAAGTCCCTGCAATTTTCTTGGCTAGCTTTTTTGCCTTCTTCCTAGGGCTGAGAGAAATGACTGGCTCAAGGTCATCCACCTGGCTTTGTGCCTAAGGGATATTTCATGTTAGACCATATATAGTCTATAGATTGCACTTGAGCTAAAGTTTGATAATCAAATCGAAATCTACAAATACGGTTTGATACAGAACAGATCAACTATGCCTCTATTAAGCTTGAAACCACAAATCATGATTTGAAATATTATTTTTAAGGTCATATTTTGCAATAGTACTTTCCCCCCCCCAAAACAAACAAACAATTGAATTGTTTAATAGTTTTATCTGGGACCATAAACAGTTGATTGCACTTGAGCTGAAGGTTTGATAATCAAATCTAAATTTACAAACATGGTTTACTGTGCCTCTCTTAAGCTTGAACGACAAATCGTAGTTTGTGATTTGGGATATTATTTTTAAGGTCATACTTTGGAGTAGCACTTTTAAAAAAAAGCAAACTTCCCAAATATAAACTGTCTACATGCCTAGAATATACAGCAGTTTGCATATGATGCTACACCTGAAAGCAAATCCTTACCCTTCATATTTATTTCCATCCTAATAATTAGTTTTCTATCTGAACTTATCACCAGCATAACATCAGTTTATATAAAATTCTCTAGTGCATATTAATACCAAAAAGAAACATAAACCATTGCTAACTTATTCATTTCATTCTAAATATTCTGAAATAGTGTTTATGAAAGATAATTATACTCCTTTGTCTTTTCCACCAGGTGCTTGATTTGTTACTTTTACATATATAACTTGGTCTGAAACACTGAAAAATAACACTGAAAGTTTTGTTGAATGTTGAATTTAAAAGTAGCAGTTAAACCGTAGTGTAGATCTTGCTTTACACACTCATGCCCTGTTGATTACAGGTGCATTTTATAAGTATATTTATATGATTAAAACAAACAATGAATTAATAGAATGGGTGGCTATGAAGAGATTAAAAGGTCTCTAGTTCAAGCCTGCCACCTTTTACCAGAAGCCTACATATTGCTGCCCAAAGAGACCTGGCTGAGATCATTTGGTTTCTTTAGAGGATAAACATTTTCCTATGGTGACCAGTAGCATAGAACCTGTAGGACATATTTGAAGGTGTAAAGGGGTGTCCAAAGTTAAGTATGTACTGGAATTTGCCATGTAAATTTTTTGCTAAATTCTGCTATACCATTTGGAAGAGAGAGAAACGTGGACTCTGGAAACTATTGATTCCTGATTAGAATTATGCTATGTACATGATATAATCTGCTTAATCATGAATTATTACACTGACCACTGTATAGCTAATTTCTGAAATCTAAAAAAGAAAAGAATACTTTAAGCCACTTCTGTAAACTTTACTCTGATTAATTTAAAATACATTTTTTAAGTTCTTCCACTGGGCTCAAAGATTTCCTTTTAATTGAAAAGAACACCATTAATCAACTGATTATCATGGTGATCCATTACAGTTGATAATTATAATACTTGTATCACTTTAATATGCTTTATAATCTTCAAGTTATAGAATAATCATAAGTGTCCCCATTTTACGGCTTGAAAACAGATCCTGCACTATATGTAACTAGCAGTCTATAAGTTGACAAGATATTTCAAATAAAATAGATTCAAGCTCAATACTCTGCTTAATGAATCACATTGCTATTTGCTTTCTTATAATTTTTACATTTTTGCTTTCACTTCTTGCCATGGAAGAAAAATAAGTAACTCTTAGAGAAAAAGAGATTTCTTTTTCTGATATTTGATCCCTTTTTGCTTTATATCCAATCTTTTAGATCTGATGTAAGACCTATTTCTGGGCATCTTTTAACTTCAATCTCGTCACAGGGACCATACCAGGAAGAAAAGCTCTTACTCACTTTTATTAAAAGTTAAAGAAAAAAGTGCATTGAATATCTGTGTGAGTCACACATTCATTCTTTTAAAACTGGTTATTAGTTGCTTTAGAATGAAGGTAAAGTCTACGTTTCTAGCACTGATAGTTTATCTGAGCTGTTAGCATTTGTCTTTTCTTAACTTTGATAAAGTGCATGGCACAATATAATTTGGAGGATAAATAATTTGGTATGAAAAGAGACTCCTTACTTATAATAGGATAATTGTTTAAAACAGAGCTAGCCATATGATAGGTCATATTGTGTGTGATTAGATTTTCCCCAAGATTTCTAAATGAGAAGTATCTACTTTCCTATCATCAAAGTTCAGGTTTTATCCCATTGTTTTTTACTCAATTTCAAAGGCTGAGTTATTAAATATTGAACCAAGTATCTGGATATGATAATTTCTGTAGGCCTTTCCTAAGCATGATACAGTAGATTCAAAGTTTTTCACAAACGAACAAATGCACATTTTAGACCATAAGTTTGTTCTAAGAACTTGGTTCATCTGAGGAAGAATATTGTTAAGACAGGGGAGGAGAAAAGAAGCTATGAAGAATGAAGATAGCATACTAGCCAAGTATGGTAGCAGAAAACGCATTCTGTGAAATTTCAACACAAAGTACCTTATTTTTCTGAGTATAAGACACACCTTTTTACCCCCAAAAAGAGGGTGAAAAGTTGGGTGCGTCTTATACACCGAATGTAGTCCCACCCAGTCACCCCCACCCTTTGGCCTATGCCTCCCAGCAATTTACCTCTTTGCAGCAAGCAGAACAGAGCCTCTTAAGCTAAGCAACTGATTCTCAGCTCCCGACCAACAGCTGATTGAGACTGCAGGCAGCCG
>JANHFT010002603.1:100328-119590 GCA_032467955.1 Pseudoxenodon macrops | reverse complement strand
TGCCGCAACATTCGGTGTATAAGACGCACCCAGATTTTAACCCTCTTTTTGGGGGTAAAAAGGTGCGTCTTATACTCTGAAAAATACGGTAAATGTTTGTTACAGCCAAAGACCACTACAATTAAAAATACTCAAGGAATATAGTTAAAAATTATAGAGTAAAATAAGAACAAATAAAATCTAAGTTGAAATCATAATCTGGCATCCTATCTGTCAGTTGCATGTAAACAAGAACACGGCCTAAGCTACAATATAATATTGGTCCTTCAGTTGTGAAGAGAAAGCTCCATTGTTTCTGGCTCCAGATTCTGTCTGATATACTGTCAGCCATACCAGTTATCTTAGCCAGTTAAAGATAGCAAATCATCGGAAAGCCTTTTCACTTGGCACAATGTCATGCACAAGCCATCCTGGATGGCAAATGTAAAGGGATACCATTAGTTGAAAGGCTCTATCCCTGTGATTCTGGAGAGGTGGAAACCTCTGGACACATCCTTCTTCACTGCTTTTTTTATAGAGACCTTCAAACAAAAATTGTCCTCCCAGTAATTAATAGTATCCTGGCTGTTCCGACACTGTTTATCTTCAGTGGCTGCTTAAAGACAGATAGATTGTAGTCACAATGCAGGTAGATAGATTCTGCACAGCACCACTAAAGATTAGTTGGAGCCTGATGAATAATCCACTATAGCTATTTTACATAATTCATGCATTAAATCTTTGGGCATTATCACTTTGTTTTCCTTCAAGTGGTTGCTTGCTTTAAAACCAGATTTGGATCCTCAAGACAAACTGCAAGAGAGGCCAGAAAACCAGAACAATTTTCTCCCAGACTGATAATGGGATAGTACATTGTTTGCCACAACGGTGTTCCAAACACAAACAAAAAATATTCCCAATTTGTTTTTGCTTAATCTCTCCTAGAAATGTAAATCTTAAGGAGGTTGTAAATGGTCCAATGAATGTTTCAGAAAGTGGACCAATTTCATTCCCAACACAGCCATTTCAAACAACACATAACTATCAAGTTCCCTGCTATTAGAGTGTCTCTCTCTGATTCTTGTATCTGCTCGCCAAAAAAACACCAAAGATGCATCTTCTTTCAAATCTCTATGAAGTCAGTGGAGTCACAGGGAAGCGGAAAGGATGTGTGATCATCACAAGCAGCCTCTAGTGTTCCAGTCATAGAGAAAGAGCAAAGGCACAATAAAGAGAAGGCTGATTTGGTTGTAGTGTCCAAGGAGAGAAATGTAAAAGAAATATCACTGAAGAACATTTGTCAAGAAGAGAAGCAATGAGTTACTGAATGAGTTACTCACAGCAATGAGTTACTGAAGGTCAAGTGAGGATTTCTTTTAATCTTGATTTTTTAAAGCCAGAACTGGAGCAGTGAATTGTATACAGAAGACAAGCGGAATGAGTGAGCAAAAGTACTGTGTCATCCAAACACTAAACAAGGTTTGCCTCTTTATAGGCCTCAATAAAAAATAATGCATTCTTCGGGTAAAATGTTTTCTAAGACACTTTCAGCAAATTTATGAACCATGCTTGCTAGATGATTAGTGAGGGCACGTTAAAATTGGGTAGATAATTAAGGTGGAAAGCAGGTATCTAAATCATAAAAGCTTAAGTAAAACAGCATGAAAAACATGCCATGAACACTTTGTGGGGTTATAATTTTCGTTGCTAGATTATGGGTGACGAGCAAGATTAAAGGGCAGTAACATAAGGAGCAATTGCTTAACAAATTTGGAACAATTTGGTGTTCTTTCTTTTATTATTTTTCAATCTTATTCAAGATTGCCTTAATCTGAGTGGTTTGCAGATTTGATTTCACAGTAGGTAAGTTTTAAGATAATGTTTGAAGCTAAGAAAAACTCAGCTGTGTCCAAAGGTAAGCTAAAAATTTCGGGCATGGAAAGACTTAAGTGCAGAATCTGAAAGGATGCTCACTGAAGTATTAGCACATAATAACAGGAAATATACTATATTATATATGATACAAAATATATTAAATGTACTTTTAAAATGGTGATGAAATATGTTGATATTTGCCCTCAATGGCTACCTGTACTGCCAGCGATATTAGAATACTGCTAAATTATGTTTTGAAGCAAATCAAGCTTAGCTTTGCCTACTGGAAACATGTTAGAGAGAGAAAAATGATGAACCTTATGAATTAAGGATTCATATACTCAAGTTTACCTAGCCATATGGAACATTTCATTAACTGCAGTAGAAGTAATTTTGTGGGAGAACTTTGCATGAATTAGGCATGATATCTACAAATAATAGTTTCTGTTTGTAAGGTTCCTTTATCCAGATGAATTAAAACCCAACTGTTTGCTTTTTTACAGTTTTTAGAAATATGTGTTCTCCCAAAAATAAAGGTTGGGGGAGGGAGTGGAGATAAAGAAAACAGGTGAATCTAAAGTACAAAAGAGTCACCAGCCAAAAACCTACCAAAAACGTAACTGTAAAAGACAGACTAGAAATAAAAGTTAAAATAAGCACACACAAAAAGTAAAAGAACACCTGTCTGATCTTGAAGAATACAAATCACTGGGACCTGACAGATTACATCCCAGAGTTCTAAAGGAGCTGGCAGATGTCATCTCAGAAGCACTGCACCACATCTTTCTAAAATCGTGGAGCACCGGGGAACTATCAGAGGACTGGAAAAGAGCTGATGTGGTTCCCATCTTCAAAAAAAGGGAAAAAACAGACCCAGGAAACTACAGACCAATCAGCCTAATATCAATACCCAGGAAGATACTGGAAAAGATAATAAAAAAACAATAACAGATCTGCCAGCATCTACCGTAGAAACGAGTGAAGTAATAATTAGCGTCAGCACGGGCTTGTTAAAAACAGATCATGCCAAACCAATCTTATTTCATTCTTCAACATAGTGATTAAACTAGTAGACCAGCGAAATACTGTGGACATAATATACTTAGACTTCAGCAAGGCATTCGACAAAGTACACCACAACCTACTTCTTGGTAAGCTAGAAAAAAGTGGGATAAATAGCATCATCATCAGATGGATTCATAACTGGCTGACAAACCATACTCAACAAATAGTCTTTAATGGGTCTACGTCTACATGGAGGGAAGTAAGCAGTGGGGTACCACAAGGTTCCATCATAGGCCCTGTACTCTTCAATATCTTCATAAATGACTTAGCTGAGGGAATAGAAGGGGAACTTACCAAATTTGCAGATAATACTAAACTGGCAGGAATGGCTAACATCCTAGAAGATAGGCTCACGATCCAGATGGATCTTGACAGACTTGAATACTGGGCCCTATCTAACAAAATGAAATTCAATGTAGAGAAAAGTAAAGTCTTATATCTAGGCAAGAAAAACCATAAGTACACGTATAAACTGGGTGAAACCAGGCTTAATAGCAGTAACTGCGAGAGGGATCTTGCAGTCTTAGTGGACAACCAGCTAAATATGAGCCAGCAGTGTGCAGTGGCAGTAAAAAAAGCCAATGCAATCCTAAAATACATTAACAGAGGAATACCGTCAAGATCAAGTGAGGTACTGATACCATTCTATAAAGCCTTTGTAAGACCACACTAGAATACTGCTTCCAGTTTTGGTCACCACACTATAAAAAAGATGTTGAGACTCTAGAAAAAGTGCAGAGGAGAACACCAGGATGATTAGGGACTGGAGACTAAAAAATATGAAGAACAGTTACAGGAACTGGGCATGGCTAGTCTAGCGAAGAGAAGGACCAGGGGACACATGATAGCAGTGTTCCAATATTTGAGAGGCTGCCAGAGAGAGGAGGAGGTCAAGCTATTTTCCAAAGCAACTGAAGGCCAGACAAGGAACAATGGATGAAAATGGATCAAGGAGAGATTCAACCTAGAAATAAGGAGTAATTTTCTGACAGTGAGAACAATCAAACTGGAAGCTTTCAAGAAGAGATTGGACTGCCATTTGTTAGAAATGGTTTAGGGCCGTGATGGAGGCAAGTTGTTGCATTGATGAATTGTTCTAGTTGTCAGGAAATTTCTTCTTAGTTCTGGGCTGCTTCTCTCCTTGATTAGTTTCAATCCATTGTTTCTTGACCTGCCCTCAAGTGCTTTGGAGAATAGCTTGACTCTCTCTTCTTTTTGGCAAACCCTGAGATATTGGAACTATCATGTCAGCCCTCGTCCTTCTTTTCATTAAAGTAGACATACCCAATTCCAGCAAACATTCTTTATATGTTTTAGCTTTCAGTCCCCTAATCAACTTTGTTGCTCTTCTCTGCACTCTTTCTAGAATCTCAACATCTTTTTTACATCATGGCGACCAAAACTGGATGCATTATTCCAAGTTGTGGCCTTACCAAGGCTTCATAAAGTGATATTAACACTTCACATGAACTTGATTCTATTCCTCTGTTTAGAACAGGCTATTCCACAGCCTAGAACTGTGTTGCCTTTTTTGGCAGCTGCTGCACACTGTAGTTCCCATTCCAATTCACATGCTTTGCATCTAAATCATTGATATGGGATTCTCAACACAGTTACAGCCTTCATGCTTCTTCTTAGGCTACCTTCACATTGTCAACACATACTTATGAAAACTCCAAACCCTGCTATGAAAACTGCAGAACCCTTGAACATAGGAATGATAGTTTTTTTCTCTGACACAAAGTGAGGAACAGTTAAAGGAGCTTCACAGTTGGCAAGAGACATGCCGCCTCATTCTCTCCTTTAATATGCTTTTCATCCTGTGGAAAAGTTTGAATCTCCAAAGTCATTTTTAATCTATTATGCACTTGCTTGATGCTAAACTGCTATCATTAAAAAAAAAGTGAGGGGAAAAAAATTGCCTAGGATAGCTATTTGAATCAAAGGAGATATATATTTGATAAAAGAAATCTAAAGAGAGCCAAAAAAGAACAACAATTAAAAAGGGAATGAAATATAATATGATCTTTTCTTTTCTTCCCTTCCCTTGATTGTCAAATTAAAAGAGCAGTTCCTTCAACTTCATTTTCCTTCCTTATGTAGCCTGCGTACATTTGAAGATGAGTGAGGTACAGTAATAGCTCTTGCAAATTGTGTTTATAATGGAACGTGTCTTTAATGGACATATTTCTTATTGATCTGGTGTAAATCTCCCACTTTTTTCAATTAATCAAGCAAATCCAACTGTGAAAAGCTTTGCTGTCTTGTCACTCTTCTTTTCCCCCTTTTAGTTTTAATCTTCCTTGCTTAGGTATTTCTCATGTAATATCCGTACTTATCATCCAGTCTCCAATTCTTTGTTTGTATTATCCTATGCCAAGAGATTTAGCCTATTTTGAATACAATCCTCTATACTAACATCACATGAACATGTACTGTATATCCTGGCCCTTAATTATCAGTTTTTTTTATTTATTTAGAATTGGTATTGGTTTGTAAAAAAGGGAGCTTTTTTGTAATTGGCATGGGAAAAGTGTTATACCAGGAAGCGCCATTTTTCTTTTTGTAAAGTCCTTATATACTGTACCATCAATTTTGCACAAAACATTAGTTCAAATTTTTATGTTTTTGAATAAACATTGTGCTAAGCTGTGATTACGTAATTGGCTTTGATAAAAACAAGCACTATATTGCCACTTTTGAAATATAAAAGTGTACATATTTTTGTGAGGACAGCTTATTTACTGCTTATTACACACACACACACACACACACACACACACACACACACACACACACACACACCAGTTTGTTCTGTGAGGTCCTTGATGCTCTCTGAGCTTAGTTATTTTCTTGCAGTTGTTTTTTCATCAACATCAGTGCTAGAAGTGTGTAGGGTTTGCTCTGTTATTATATACTAGTGTTGTCAGTCTTGTCAGTGTTGATGGGAGCATTCTTGGTGGTTCCTGTTATTTACTGTTAGATTATTTGTTTGTCTATGTTGATAGGTGCATTGATTATTGAACTATTTAATCTTTTTATTAATCTCTGCTCATACACTTCTGGTAAGGAAGTGTTTTGATCTTTTTGTTTCTTTTGGAGCTTTTTGATTGTTTCTTTTGAATATATTCTGCTGGATTCTCAGTTTTAGTTGTTTGTTTGTTTATTACTTGGATTTATAATGCCACCCAATTCAAAGAAAGTGACTTTGGTATATTGTAATAAATTTATGAACATAAAATAGGAACCACAAAAAAAACACCCAAATGGGATTTTCATTCAACTAGTCCAGGGGTCAGCAACCCGCGGCTCTGGAGCCGCATGTGGCTGTTTCATCCTTCTGCTGTGGCTCCCTGTCGCTGGTTGGCTCCACAATTGATAGGGCTTTTAGTTAGGACAGGTAGAGAAAAAAGGATGCTGCGCTAGGAGGAGACTCTATGGTAGGAAAACCAGACTTCCGGTCAGCTCCAGAATTGAATGAGGGCTTCCGGTTAGGACCTTTGTGGCTCTTTGAGTGTTTAAGGTTGCCGACCTCTGAACTAGTCCCTAATGCCTGAAGTGAAAGGCCTGGTCTTAACAGCTTTCCTTACAGTGAGTAGAGTCAGGGCCTGATGTATATTAGCGGGGAGAGAGAGACTGTTCCAGAGAAAAGTATGCCTCCTGGGTCCCATAAAATGTTAAGATTTAAAATAAGGAACTCTTATCAGTTGATAAAGAAATGTTGGCTTCGCTTTGAAGCAATACTAAATTTTGAACTAATGCTCAGCATTATATAAAACAGCTTCTGTGGACTTGTGGAGGGGGGAGGCTCTTTTCTTCAGTATGAACTAAACCAAGGGAAAACTTTGGAGACTTCTGTTTTAGATGAACTGCAGACTGTGATGCCCTCCAAAATGGACACAATTATGATTAATCCTAGCTATGAAAAATTGAAAGTAGCCCACCTCAAACCAACTACAATTTCCAAAGAGGGCTAATTTCTACTAGCCAAACTAACATCCACATTTAATTTGTAACACAGAAGTCAACATATAAACATGGTTCCTTTAAAAAGTCGTAACATCTTGGTTTCAATATAACACAACAAAAGCAGTAAATCCGTTAGCAGAGAAGTAGCCGTTTCTCGTTTCTTCATGATTGCAAAAGCGGGCAGGGTTTGAGCTGATCTCAAAAGCCAAATGTGAGCATTTTTCCCTGAAATGGGCAGTACAGCAGCTAACACTCCATTTATAGTTTTTTCGTGCAGGCTAGGACTTAAACAAGCTACAGTAGTTTATTACGCTTACCATAACTTTGCATTAGAATGAACAATCATGCTACAACTGAACATTTGGAAAAATATGTGGGCAATATGTGCTCTTTTTTAACCAGTCCTCACTGAGGTTGACGAAAGAGAATATGCTTTAGAAAGGGCTTAGACAACTTCGGTCAGACCTAAGCATAGTACATAAAATTATTTGCCACAATGTCCTACCTGCCAATAACTACTTCAGCTTCAACCATAATATAAGAGCAAACAACAGATACAAACTTAATGTAAACTGCTCCAGACTCAATAGCAGAAAATACGACTTCGGTAACAGAGTTGTCAATGCCTGGAACGCAGTACCTGACTCTGTGGTTTCTTCCCCTAACCCACAAAACTTTAACCTTAGACTGTCTACTGTTGACCTCACTCCATTCCTAAGAGGTCTGTAAGAGGCGTGCATAAGCACACCAACGTGCCTACCATCCCTGTCCTAATGTCCCTTTTATATTAGTAACCTTTTCATGTATTCAAAATCATGTTTATACTTTTATCTGTTATCTTATATATGCTTGACAAAATAAATATATAAACAAAATAAAACTCTTGCAAAAGCAAGAATTTCAGAGAATTGTGGAGTCGAACGTTATTTACTTGACTCCACACGTGGCAATCAGCATTGCTAAGATTTTGGTCTGTCAAATAAAAGCAGACAAATTCTGACAAACCTTCCTGGGTTACCAGAATGGATGAATGCCTAATACAGTGGATTTAGTTAGTCACAGCCCCTATTCATTTTGACACAGGAAAGCAGGCCAGTGAAACCAGCAGTGAAATGATATGCAGAAGTTAGAGGAAAAACAGAGAGCAAATGAGAAGGTACAGAATGGCCTTTGGAAAGATGCAGCTTCATCCCTGGAGTGGGAGTACAGAATGAAACAAAGTCCACTACTTAGGGAATGTTTAATTTTCATTTTTTTAAGATGTAATGGATATATTTTATAGAAACTAAATTATGTTAACTAAACGTGCACATTTTAGGCTTTATTATTGCCTTTTTTTAAAAATAAAGATGCCATTAGCATCTTAGCATGCCATCCATGTCTCTTTTTGCAGTTTAGGAAATCATGTTTTTCCTTTGAGCCAAAGCCCATTTCCTTTAATGTACAAAAACTAGTCTTTTCAACAACCATACAAGGGAGGTGTTCTGAAGCCCTTGATTAAAGGAAGTAAATCTGCGTGAGAAAAAAAAAGTGACATATTTTAAGGGTCTAACTAAACAAAGCCCTTATTGCACATTAATGTCTTTTGCTGTTTGATTGGTTGCTTTCTGACCCATGCTGAATGAAGGTAACCATTTGTTTCCTTATCCTATATAAACATTTGACTGCTCCCTTAATAAACACTTATTTTGCTTTGGCTGAAGGACTTGTGGTTTGCAAAGGTCCTGAGAATTTGTCTCTCAAATTCAGGGACAAGTTTATTTCCAGCTTCACGCCAGCTTAGATCCCTGATTTTTATGAGGAACGTTATCTGCCATCAAAAAGTCATACTGTTTTTATGTTAGATTCTAGCTTAATTACATTAAACAAAGAGTTGAGCATTGTACAATAATGCTTCATGTTTTTGATTTTCAAGGAGGAAAAATATATTTCTCCCGTTTCTCACTTCTGGCTCTTAAAAAAACAATCCAATTAATTAATCCAAATAGAATGTCAGAAATTTGACCACTGTGACTGAATTTATTCTTAGAAGAATTGCGGATGAAGTAGTTGTAACACTAGACTGTTAAAAGTAAGAGTCTTAGCTGTTTGGCAACTGAGTGTATAGCTAATGCATAGCGTGCCATTATTTCTTACATGTTTCCCCAGGGTGAACACCTGCCCTGGTTGCACATAAAAAATAATAAGTTTCTCAATGATAGTTTGATATATGACCATTAAATTTAGCTTATTAATTTCTAGCATATTGGTTTCATCAATTATTTATCACCTCAGGAGTTCCTTTGATGTCGAACAAGGCAGGAGTTCTTTTGGAGGTGATGAAATCTAAAAGGTCTTATCGTTATTTTTGCTGAAAAATTCTTTGTCTCTAGAGGTTCATTGTTGAATCTCTATGAAAACTCAGAGAATTCAATCACTTTGCACGGCTGATTTGACAACATCTGATGCTGTGATGGCTACAGGAAAGAAAGAAAAAGAACTATTCGGTCTTTATTACCGACCTGTGCTTAATATTGCTCTTAATGCACATTAATTTAGTTCTCCAAAATAGCAAGAATTAGTAAGATTTCTAAGAATTCAGATCATGTTAACGATGCCTCAGGCAAAATGTAGTTGCTGGAAAACCTGCCAGGTCACAGCATGCTCTTGCTCTAGACCAAATTTTTTTTAAGAAAAGGGGGAAATCCAATTTACAAGCAGTGGAGAAATGTATGAGTTTTGTTTGATCTCAATTATTAGCCATTAGCTCAGCCCTGATTGGTTGAAAAATCTACATTTCTTTCTAGCCAAGAAGGAGACTCTCTTGGCAATTGCACTAGAATAGAATAAACATAATTTATAAACATATAATTCATGATTGAACAGTATAGCCCTTGATGCTTCCTGAGCGTAATTCTTTGCTTGCAGATATTTCATTATCCAACTAGGTAACTTCATCAGGGCCAGTGAATGTAGGCTTTGCTTCCTGTTTATATATAGTAGCTGGCCCTGCCAGTATTGGTGAGGGTGTGGTTTTCTCCTTGGTAGATCCTTGATTAGAGTATTGTTTTCTGCTTCTCTGGTATTAATCTGTTTATCTAGATTTTGCCTGCTGGAGAGGACGTTTCGTTCTTAGTTTTGTTATTATCTCTTACCATTCAAATAGTATATAAATATGGCTTATTGCTATGTGTCTATTGATGGCTGGTTTGCCTGAATTTCAAGCTTCCAAGAATCCCCTATTTGGCTTGCAACAAAACAGTTTCAAATGGGAATGGGAAGTTATGGCCAACAAATATCCTTCATAACATGGAAGAACCTTACGCTCAAATTTTATGTGTATCAAGAAGATTGCGGTTGTATCAGATCAGCTTCCTCTTTAAATTTATTTTTAAATTTACACACACACACACACTCATAAATATACTTTTGAAAAGTGCCACTTAGACCATAGCATCAATGGAAAACTATCTATTAAATAGAAGAGGAATACCCTTGAAGATAGCCCCAAAATTTGCTGGTTCCCAGTTCATTTCCAGTCCCAACTAACAATTGGTCTTTATTTACAAAAGTTTCTTCCTATATGTTTTTATCGCACCTTAATATTCCAAATGCAGCAACTTTGTCTTTTTAGCATTGGCCCCCAATTCTGGATAGCTTATCTCAGTGATATACAGTATGCCTGGTGCCAACTCCATTTTAATGTTTTCAATGTGAAGCAGGGGATTTTCATTATTTAAGACCTTTTAATCCATTGATGTATAGTTGTTAAATATATATGCTGCTCAGCAAATTTTTAATTCTTTGGACTGTGGCTTTTATTCTTTTGTCAATTTATCATTTTGTTACACATTTTTAATTATTGTGTTTTAATTATTCAGAATTTTAATTGGCAATTTTAGTTGAAATCACCAGGAAGACTTTGCTTGGAAGGGATGATTGCACCAATAATGCAAAAATACACATTTAAATGCAATAAGGTTACAGGGTGAGCAAGAGTGACTGATGAATAGCAGAGCTTAAAGTTGAAACTTACAGATGCAGAATCTTATTCTTTAGATTTTTTACCTCATTCCAAATTAATGGTGATGTATATTTCTGAATTCCAACTATAATAGGGAGAAGTATAATATCTTCAAAGATACAGCCACTATTTTAATGGTCTTAATGCTACCTTTAAATAATTGTCCCCAACTTACCAAGATTATACCTAAACTTAAAACACTGAGGTAATAGTTAGGCAGAAGGCATAACTGGAATTCTTAGAACATATTATGGGCACTTTCACAGTATGACTTTAATGAGAAGGTTCAAAAATTGGCCAATATGAGTGTGGTCAATCACACGATATCAGTTTATCAAAGGCAAACTGATAAAGATATCCTCTGCCTAACCCTCTCTTGTTCCTTATGTTGATTTTTAACATTTTCTTTTCCTCTGGGCAGTTGAACAAAGGATAGGATTTTAAGCAGCCATAATTTTACTTCCTAATAATACTATCAGGCTAGGGGAAGCCCTGGTAGCATTCTTCAAAATAAAAAATGATGCTGAAGCTGGCATTTTAATTAATTGACCTTTCAGGCAGGCAGATTTTTCGTTCTCATGCAACAATTCCACTGATGTCAGTAAGACTATTTCAAAGTAATCAGAGGACTGAACTGACAGATTGCCTCGTACGGAGCACCTAATGGACTAGATTAAGTGGCTTCATTTTTATGCATAACATCTTTCCATTATAGGTAGATATCACAGTATTTATCTATAAAACATTGTTTTAAAGAAGAGCAATTAGCATTTATAGACTGTGCGATTTATCCATCATAACATTATAGTCAAATCATCGTGGTTACAATTCTGTAGCTGAGATTTGAGTTATGCTATGATTTTTGAGGACTTGTCAAGTTTTAGTTCCCCTTATAAGATTTACCCATGTCTACACCTTGAGCATTATTTCATGCTGCAGAACTAAAGAATAAACTGTAAACAAGCCTTAGATTTACATCGAGACAACATCTTATAGCAATCCACTTCCAATTAATACATTTATCTACATGCATAATAAATATGAAAGAATAATTATAAAGTTGGTATATAGTAATGACACACGGGGGAAATGAGTACCATAATCACAAAATAGTCCTAATGAACAAAATGTTAAATTACATTAACAGTACTCTTTAGAATTTGATAATATATTTATTAATTTCAGCATTTAACGGAATGACTAAATTACACTCTGTAGTTTCATAGAACAATATTGTGTATGCGTGATGACTTATATGAATAAATAATAGCAATTACACAAAGTCCAAAGAAGCAAATTTAAAGCCTAAATGTATAGGGAGTCTGTTTAAATAAGCACAATTCCCTTCAGTAGTGGAAAGTAGCACACATATTATTTGGGTCTTGTTACAATGTATTCAACCCATGGAGGAACATTCTATACTTCCACTTAAGTGAAATGCACTTACTTCTAAGCGGACGTAAATATGGTTGCACTGCAAATCCTTCGCCAACTGTGGCATCTATTAGGAATTTTAATTTAATTTAAAGCAGAGGGAGTATTAAGCATTTGATATTAAAAGAAGAGACCAGAAAGCAAAACAAAAAAATCGCACTCTAGGGCCTAAATAGTTTTCTGCCTCCCTATGTTTTCAAACTCCTATAATGTGCAAATAAGAATACGCATAATATTTAACACAACATTAAACAACTGTGATGAGTAACACTAATTTATTTCTAATAATTGTATTAGCAGGGTGGCTTTATTTCATTTGCAATGAAAGCGGAGGGCAGCCTGCCCAGCTTCCAATACAAACAAACAGACAAACAAACAAACAAACAAACAGGCAGTGATAAATGCTCCATTGGATGGAGACCAATATCTCTGCTCCAAACAGTTCCCAATGCATTAGATTAGTTTGCCTGTCCTACCACAAATGTTGGAAGTGTTATCGTAAGATCTATAAAACAGAATGCACACATGTTCATCTGCTGTTTAAAATTTTGATATTAAACCAGGGAAGAAACTGTCTTTCATTTCTCCTTAGAAATTGAGTACCTATTCCTTTCAGTTAACTTTTGCACGCTAGGCTTTCATAGAAAATAATAGCTTGCTTTTAAGTTAGAGATGTTCCCCCTCCAAAAAAACACAAACTCCATCTCCGAGATACAGTGTTAGATGTGATCAGAGAGATCCGAGGACCATTCTAAGCCAAGAAAGATCATTTGGTGACTACGCCCAGTCACTTTCTCCCGTCTCATCTCAACCTATCACAAAAGGCGAGTATTGCAGGGAAAATATGTTTTGCAGGAGTGATAGGTGCAACCTCTTGAGTTCTTGGGCTAAGAACCTAGTTTTGAGCTAGGCTACAAATCCCGCATTAAATAAACAGAGTGGTATATTGGATATCATATTTTACCCAAGTATCTATATATACCACTAAAACTCTCATTGTCATGGACCTTTAACTGGGAAAAATGGTACAACATAAGACAACAATTTTGGAATCAAGACAATTCAAATAGGCTTGACCAGTGCAGCACTTTGTACGCACTTCTGTGAAGATCAACATGCAATCTTCTTAACTTGCCCCACCCCATGGAAACAACTTGATCCACACAGCACTTCTTATGTATTCTTGGGTATCATTTGCAACCTTGCTGCCTGTCCCACATGGCATCTTTGGAGAGAGAGGGAGGGAGGGAAAGAAGGCAGGCAGGCAGGCAGGCAGGCAAGGAAGGAAGGAAGGAAAGAAAGAAGGAAGGAAATTATAGATTTTATTTTCTTAATGTACAATATATCTTAAATGCTTAATTAGCATTCCACTGCCCTAAATGTAGGTTTGTTTATTTCTTAAATGTCATGGCTATGGTATTTTCCCCCCAAATTTTCTATCAGGAGAACGCAAAACAATTCTGAAGTTCTTGTATGCCATATACCTACCCTGTGTGTGATTGCCACTAAAGTAAAAAAAACAAACCATTGATTTATCAAATATAAATTGTTTATGTATTTTTCTCTCCAATAAATATCCATAACTATTCCTTTTTCAAAATAAGCTCAAATCACAAAGGAAAATGTTGAAACATCACATTGGAAAATTTAAGAGTATTTGTTTTGGGATTTGTTTATTTTATTTTGAAGACAGCAAATCTTAAACCTTTAAGTATTATTAGAGGGTTTAAAGTTTTCATAGCATATCTAGACAGCTTATATATCTATTGGGAAAATAAATCACCACCGACAAATCATATAGTAAATAGGAAGGGAAATAAATCTGGGAATGATGTTTGAACACATGAAATCACCTTCATATTTCTGGAATCTAATTTTGGGTATAACTTTATTCTCTAGTTTTCAACATTTATCCTGAAGTATTTGTTTAGCTACACACTTTGTTAGTACACACTTTTTTAGGGATCCTAGACTATACTTTTGCTGCTGCTAATCACAAAACCCAAAACTGTAAACGTTGATAGCTAGATTATTGAAATATGATTAACGTCCAGTGTGATCCTCTTTCCTTACAATATTTTGTGTCAATGATAATTATAATTATCCTTTGCATATATTGGCTACTTTGTTGCCTGGCAGGAGCTCTTCCTGAGGTCCTAGGCCAGGAGGGATCTATGACAATTTTGCCATGGCCAACTCTCCACAGCCAATTCACCATGGCTAACTCACCATGGCCAACTTGCCACAGCCAACTTGCCATGGCCAACTCACTTTGGACATGAGATACAATAATACCAAAGAAATTGTGGAATTGAAGCATTAAAGAAAGGGTGCAAATTTGAATTAAATTGAAATTGTTAAATTGTCCTGTGGTAAGTTGACTGTGACATGTTATTCCTCAGCAAGTTAGCCATGACGAGTTGGCTGTGGCCAGTTCTTAAATTGGGGACAATTGGGGCATATCCTGAAGGTAATGGAACAATTTGCGCTTGCTTGTTTGTGAGCTGAGGATTCATTTTGAACTTCCAGTGCCAAAATAAGTGTGCAAAACAACAGAGTCTGTTTTGAGAGGTTGGGAAGACTGGTGAAAAGAGGCAATTAGATAAAACAATTTAAGATCTACAATCTTAGATCCTGCCAGGATATTGATATTGAGATCCTCCCACCTTTGGGTGCTTAGGAACTTCAAACTCTGTGCTATGAGACCATGGGATCTTGGAAGTTGCAGGAGTTCATTTCCAAGGGCATCACCAGGGAGGACAAAGAACAAAACACACAACACAATGCTTCAACATAAACTCTTGTTCTTTTTGGACTTGCATCAAGCTACACACAAGAACTGGGGAAGGGAGTAGAATTTGCACTTTAAAGGTTTGTGTACGCTTTGCCATTTTAATGAAATCTTTCTTTGTTGTGGAAGCATCTGGGCTTAGCCAAGTAATTTGGAGTTCATTTAATGGACATATGCTTCATTTAATCTTTGTTTCTGAACAGCTGATATGTGAGCAGGATACAGAAGATATCAGGCTGGCTGCATGGCCAGGAACAGATCCTTCCTTGATCCAACTGTGGTTTTAAACAGCTTGAAACTTTCACAGAGTGGGTGGGTCTGTTAGAAGCAGAGGTGGGTTCTGAATCTTCTTACTGCCGGTTTGCTTAGGGTTGCCCCTTGAGCACGCGTGCAAAGCACGCGAGCGAGCGAGCGCATGAGCAGCACTGAAAAATCCAAGATGGCGGTGCCCACGGAGACACCAATAGAACTGGCTCCGTGATGTTACCATGGAGTTACTACCTACTCTATAGAACCGGATAGAACCAATAGGAACCCACCTCTGGTTAGAAGGATTAACTGCAAGCATTCCATGGAACTAGATAAATTCTAATGGGCACCTGCATATTTTGCCAGTGCTCTAGTGGGCAACTTTGTTGAGTGCATGTTGGACTCTGGTATCAAGAAATTATACAGGTGTTTGATTGGATAGCTCCAAAGCAGCTCGTTCCTGCTGGCAAACCTTGGAACCACCTTGGTTTTGCAAGGTCCTCACAGACTTAAAATATTAGGAACACTGGTAGAACAGGTGAAAAGTAGATTAACAAGCACAGGTAAAAGTTCATGTTCAAGCTTTTACAGTGGTGATAAGAGTGGCAAACTGACATTTTTGCTGTTATTATGGTAATGGGTTGTCATCTATTCAGGGTGACAGATAACTAGGAACAATGGGTTGAAGCCCTGACACTGAATGAGCAGAATTTGGAGAGACAGGCAGGACAGCAACTTTCATTGTAAAATGGGATTATTTTCAGTCTGTGGATGCTGACGCATAGTGTCAATGTATTGTGTTAGCATTTTTCTTGCATCTGTAATGGGCAGAAGGAATACACTTGAGGAATATGACAAGGCTACCGAGACACTGGTCAGATAAAAAGAAATCTTAGTCTGGGGCAGAAATGTAATATGATGAGCCATGGTGGCGATTATGAGCCATGGTGGCAATTATGAGCCGTGGTGGCACAGTGGTTAGAGTGCAGTACAGCAGGCTACCTCTGCTGACTGCCGGCGGCCTGCAACCTGGCAGTTCAAATCTCACCAGATTCAAGATTGACTCAGCCTTCCATCCTCCCAAGGTGGAAAAAATGAGGACCTAGATTGTTAGGGGAAATATGATGACTCTGTAAACTGCTTAGAGAGGGCTGTAAAAGCACAGTAAAGAGGCATATAAGTGCAGGGAAACTCCCCCACCCACCCACCCAAATGGTTTTCAGGAAGATAAAAGATGGGTAAAGCACATTCAGACTTGTAAGATTCTGTTCCTGTAACATTATAATAAAATTAACATTACATTCATGACTTCCATTTCCTAGTCTGGTCTGTCTTAAAAGGCTCTTAGCATCCCTCAGCTATATCCCGCATCTCTCTTGCCAAATCAATTGTGCAACCATGATTGAGGCCAAGATTTATCATGAGCAATATATGAGTTATTAATCATAATAAGCCACATTCAGAGTATTTTAATTACAATAAGTGCATAATGTAATCCTTTGTTGCTGCCATTATTTTGTTCATAGGTGACTGAAGGAGGCAGATCACTTTTAGCTAGCCTGAAATGATCTTGTAAAATAACGTTCACATTTAGCAAAGAATTAGGTACCATGAGAAAATAGCTAATAAAGAGTAGCAAAATTTATTTAGGAACTCTTACCTCTTGACTGCAAACCGGGCCCACACGCTTCATTGATTCCTAATATACCTTGCCTTACTGAATCAGGCACCAATAAGCATTGACCCCATTTGTGGGCTTTCCAACTGAAATGGCAACAGAAGAACAGTTATGATACATCAGATTTAGTTTGTTTCGTTGGTTCTGATTTCCCCCCCCCCTCCACATAATTTAATTAGGAGAATACACCAATAACAACTTAGTTTACTCAGTTAGGGATATCGGTGGCCCTATTGTGTCGCCTAATACTGTATGTCATCCCTTACTATAGCAATGGCTTGTGACATGATGCTTGAGAGTAACAGGAAAAATGTCGCTCCGCTAATTGTTTCAGCAATTCTTCCTAACGATTTAGAATAGAATTGATGAATAAACTTATCCCCTTTAAATAAAATAATACAAAAATGCCAAAGACTGCTTATTTGAAGGCCTGATAGAATCTGGATTCAGGACCTTAGAAATAAGACATGAATGTTTGGAACATGTATAACAGGGTTAGAGTTAAGTTACAAACTCATTTTTATATCAAAATAATTCATTCTAGACAAAAGATCAACAATACCCATAGTTGGATCTTTAACACTAAGGTTGTTTTTAAATTTTAAAGTTAGGTGTTCAATATCAAAATAAATACCAATGCAAGTAGAAACATTTATGTACAAAACCAGACTCAAATACAATAATACTAATGGGCCTTGGAGACTTGAATAGTATGGGCCTTATTTCATTTTCTTTCTTCTTTTGAGCATTTTGGTTTCCAAAAAGAATGTTCATGGTATTACTGAAACTGTTTCATCTACTCATTAGTTTCATTTACTTAAGTAACTGATAACAGAATAAGTACATATAAAGTGCAATATATAAAATATTGCATTTTAATAAGTGTATATTATAAGAAGCAATGGAAATCCTTGACTCATATACTCTCTTTGGTCCTTTTCTCAAATGTAAATATAAGGATCATATCCTCCAAAGGATGGATTATGTAGATGCTGTCCCAGCCACTTATAAAATAAAAACAGTTACTACTGTGAGAGCTTTGCTGCTCTCTGAGCTTAGTTTCCCCCCCCCTTTCAGACATTTTATTACCCAACTAGGTAACATCATCTGTACAGTAACACTGATGATGTCACCTTGTTGGATAATGAAATGTTACTGCCCTGATGAAGTTACCTTGTTGGATAATAAAACGTCTGGAAGAAAACAACTAAGCTCAGAGAGCACCAACCTTGAGCTCCCAAAAAAGTTCTAAAGTTAGAATGATATGTAGGATTCCCACAATTGGGTTGGATTCAGGAGCTATCTGAATCCCATTTTAGCCCGGGATCCATGCTGAAAGGGTACTTTGTATTTGATCCAAGATCTGATCATCTCTTCTCTGAAGCCCTGAATCTTGTGGTATAATAGTACATTTATAAATAACAGTATATTATTACATACTTAGGTATATTACTGTATGGCTCTATACCCAGATATATTATCACAGCCAATCATAATAATGCATTGTCCTAACAGGACAATCAATAGGGCTGAACATATTTCGAAAATGATTTGGAAAAAAAGCTATGGCTCTCTTATGATTTTTAAAGGTTTTGCACAGGCCTAAGAAAAGGATGCTACGGCTTTAAGGAATCCACTTCATTTAGACAGAGGCTTGAAAGTTAAGGGGCTGTTTCAATGAAGAACGGGGATGAGTTTTTTCTAAATCTGTGCAGAAGCAATTATATCACTGGTAATCTGAGGAATGGCATTCTGGCAAATCATATGTTTAAGAGATATTTTCTTACTTTACCTGTAGGTCGGACAAAGTGACACGCCTTCACACTCTCTTTCTTCAAACAAGGTATCCGGGCATTCCAAACCTCCATTAAGTGCATCTTGAACGACGATCCTGTAGCGGGACTGTTTTTTTGTGGTGGCATTCCCTGAGGTATTTTTAAGCAGATACAAGTGGTTTTCTATCAAGGATAGTTAATTTTGCACATCACTGATCTTCACTTCTATTTCTGAAGTATCTCACTTGCTTCAGTTATATAGGTAGTCCTTGACTTACGATCATAATTGAGCCCAGTCTTTCCATTGTTAAGCAAGACAGTTATTAACTCTAGTCGCGGTGGCGCAGTGGTTAGAGTGCAGCACTGGAGGCTACTTCAGCTGACTGCTAGCTGCAGTTCAGCAGTTCAAATCTCACCAGCTCAAGGTTGACTCAGCCTTCCATC
>JANHFT010002603.1:84952-100228 GCA_032467955.1 Pseudoxenodon macrops | reverse complement strand
AAACTGTTCTTGTGTCTAGTTGTCTTGGTTTGCAGTGCTCTATAGCGTCGTTTTGAGGGTAGGAGTTGAAACAATTTTATGTCCAGGATTCATATGCATGAAGGCAGAAAGAAAAAAAGCAGGATTTTCTAAGTGAAAATAGCAAGATTATACCATAGTTATATTTGAATATAAAGGCAGAGAGCGGGGCAAGGAGAAGAAATATTATGGAATAGTGACAAAAGAACTTATACTGGATGGAGTTGGGTGTGGTCAGGAAGCCAACTGAAGATTTTCAGGATGGGCAAACAAGAGCATGAAAAAAGTGATGGATCCTTGGGGCTCTTTGAGCTTGGTTGCTTTCTTGCAGAGGTTTCATTACCCAAACTATCATTGATGACGATACCTAGTTTGGGTAATGAAACATCTGCAAGAAAACAACCAAGTTCAGAGAGCACCAAGGATCCCACATTTCAACCATGAGCCCCAAATATTCTCCTTTATTGGTAATGGAAAAAGTGAATGATTATTAATAATCTAGGGAGCTTATTTCTCTGGAGATATATTACGAATGCTGAGAACATGCACAGGATGGCTATGGGGAACTGCATGGTTGCTATGGCAAATGGAACCAGTTACAAAGTACTGATTCACTATAATGTAATCTGCCTGTCCTTTCTGATTTAAAAAGTTGTTTGTGGTCTGCCGTGCTGTATGAATCCAGCTATTGCAATTTACCAAGTATGCATTCCATTGTAATAAAATGATGGGTGCCTCTCGCCACCTAAATGAACAAGTAAAGTCAACCTGGTAGAAGGCATCTGTGAACGGAGGTATTTAACTGTGAAAGCTTACGCTGCTTATTTTTTCCCTGTTTTTAAATGTATGCAAGACACAACGTATCACAGTTGCAATAGAATAACCCGGGTAGTTTTCTATATTTTTAATTTTACCTGCCTATTTTAGTGGAGAACTCTGTATATAATACTGAAGAATTTTAATTTCTAGTTAATACTTTTTGTTGTTGGTTTTTTTTAAAATATATATATCTCCTCATCCACAGTGTGGAGGCTCCCAATTGAGTCTCTCGGCCATCTCTCACAGTGACAGTGCTTCTTCAACCCAGTCTCTGTCCCATGGAGGAGTTCCAGAATTGCTAGTAGGACTATCCTACAATGCTACAACAGGCAGACTGTCGGTTGAGATGATCAAAGGCAGCCACTTCCGGAACCTTGCCATTAACAGACCACCAGGTAGGTAAAAATATGACCTCCTGGTCTCATGGATGTAGAATTTGGACTATCATTGCCTTGCTTCTTGGATAAGAAAAAAGCACTGGCCTACAAACACTGGGAGGCATTTTGAAAGAAAGGCCTAACCTTGGGGTGTGCATGACCCATTTGTGAATCCAAAAGTGTCTGAAAAATCTGAAACGTTTAATTAGAAATAATAGAAATGTGTCTCTGTGATCCTTTATTTTCCTGGACTCTAGCTTGAAATATTTAAGATTGGGTTTGCACTGCTCCTCAAGACCAGTTTAGGCTCGGGAAGAAAGGAAGGACATAATCCAGGGGTGGGTTCTAACTTACCTTGCCGCTGGTTTGCTGCCTCGCGCACCGCATGGGCGCACCTCGTGGGCACGCGCATGCATAGTAGAAAAAAAAGCCAACCCCCCCCAAAAAAGACCGAAAACAAGATGACTATGCATGTGCAGTGCCGGAGACCCGACTTCTGCTCATGCGCAGAAGAAAAAAAACCCGATTTTTTTTTAATCCCCAAAAAAGATGGCGGCGTCCACAGACCAGAACCGGTTCCGTGACATTACCAGCGGCCTACTGCCTACTTGGTAGAACCGGTCCTAACCGGTAGGAACCTACCTCTGACAACCTCGCTATTGTAAGCATAAACACTTTGGTTTTCCAGGACATACTCATATATATTCTTCCAAACCACAAAAAAAACATCTTCCGCCATTTGGGCTTCTCCTTTGGCATTTCAGTACAGAATTTTTGAGGAATGAGATTTTACTCCGTAGTTTCCACTTTGGTCATTCAGAGCTGTCTATGCTTCAGTAGAGCCAGGTTGGGTGTTTAGGGTATTTTTGGCATCTCTGAGTAATGAGTTACTTTAGCAGCTATAGAGCTGAACCAGAATTGGTGGTTACATTAGACCAGGTAGGAATTTTCTTACCTGAGTTCTTGGCCTAAAAGCTCCAGGACAGTGTTTTTCAACTTCCTCTGGCTGGTAGCTCTGGCAGTTGAGGTCCACACATTTGAATTTGAGAAACACCTTGCCCAGGGACATCAGAAATCCAGCTGTGGACTAAGATGGCCTAGAGCCAAGGTGATGCAGTAGTTAGAGTGCAGCACTGCAGGTTATTTCAGCTGACTGCTAGCTGCAGTTCAGCAGTTCAAATCTCACCAGCTCAAGGTTGACTCAGCCTTCCATCCTTCCGAGGTGGGTAAAAGGAGGACCCAGATTATTGTTGTGGGAAATATGCTGACTCTTAGAGAGAGCTGTAAAAGCACTATGAAGTGGTATATAAATCTAAGTGCTATTGCTAAGTGACTTTTGTCCCATTTTATGATCTTTCTTGTCACAGTCGTTAAGCGAATCAATGCAGTTGTTAAGTTAGCAACACGGATGTTAAATGAATGTGATTTCCCCATTGACTTCGCTTGTCAGAAGGTTGCAAAAGGTGATCATTTGATCCCGGGACACTTCAACCGTCATAAATACGAACCAGTTGCCAAGCGTCCGAATTTTGATTATGTAACCATGGGGATGCAACAACGAACATAAGTGTGAAAAACGATCACAAGTCACTTTTTACGGTTTAAATCCAAATGGTCACTAAACAAATGGTTGTAAGTCAAGGACTACCTGTATTGCTTTTAATAAAGAATATTATGTAATTTTTATTTCCTACAACCTTGACAATTCTTTGCTCCAATGGATCAGGCCCAGAAAAAGAACTGATTATGGAAGAGCCTCTGCACATTCAAACCTGCCCTTCCTAGTCTCAAATACCATTCATAAAAATAAAGCATCAATGATCATGTTCAGGTTCAGAGTAACTACTTGCGCAGATGTGGCTCAACATGTAATTATTTGAAAGAAGCATCGGGTGAGCAAAAATATTACAGCAGAAGAAAAAAAAAAGGAGAGAGAAAAAGAATATGTGGGTTCTCAAAGAGGGGTGAAATGCAGCCAGCTCTAACTGCCTCGTGCGAGGCGGTAGGGCCGACTGCGCAAAGCCCCACCCACCCGCGCCAACGTCATGACGTTTCATTTTGGGGGTGATTTTCAGGCTCTGCGCATACACAGAAGGCTTTGTGCATACATGGATGACGGCACACGCACATTTCCGAGCCAGTAGGGAAGGTAAGTGAGTTTTACCCCTGGTCTGGAATCATTATTTTGCTCCTTTTGACTTCTTACAGTATAGAAAGGCCTTGTCTCCATGGAATAGGTATTCAAGGACAAAAAAAAAAAGATCCATTTTCTATATTTGGGTCATCTCTAGCTCCGGTGTGGTTGTTTTTTTTTAAAGCACCAGAAATCCACTTAAGACAGATTTTCACAGAAATTAACTCTGGATATTAAGGTTTAGTTAAACAATACCACTTTGTTCTCCAGTTTTCCTCTAGCTGTTTGAATAATTCCTGTATGTTTCACAAAAAGACCCTATTACATTAAACCACTCTGCATTTTAGTGGCAAAAGTACTTTGCTTAGAATAACTTTAAATAGATTCAAATTATTTTATTTCTAAGTAAAGTGAGTACACAAGACAAAAAAGAACTAAAGCATTTTCTGTTTTTTTGTTTTAAATTTCTCTTTTTAATTTTGGTCTTCCGATATCTGTTAATATCTTAAGCACTCAACAGAGCATGCTAAGTCTTCGGTAGAAAACTGTCATTTTTCTGACGTTTAACTGCAGGGCAAGCAATAGATAGAAAAGCTAGATACCAATTGCCCAGTTCAGCTCTTCATATTTTATCCAACAGATTGCTGCCAACATCTGATGTGACTTTCAATGTTGTTTGCATAAGCTGCCATTATTTTTGCAAATACTCTGTTTTATCACTGGCAAATTAAAACTTGATTGTGATTATGTTTGCAGCTTAGCCACTCAGCGGTTTATGTATTTGTTAAATAATCTTTTCTGTCTAATTTAGATGCATTCGCCATTGAGTGGTTTTCTAAATTTCCAATTGTGCTATGTTTTTAATTGTGCAGCATAAATTAAAGAACTCACAAAACAGCAAATCAAAAGTAAATCCAGTGCATAACACAATTCTTACCACTTAGTTTTAATTTAGAATCATATTAAATGATAACTATTTCAATGAAATTAAATATGATGTTGGAGAGGCTTTTTAATGCTACGGTACTTCTTAATAAGCAGAATAATGTATATCTGAATTCATTTTCTTTATCTAAGTAACATATAAAAACCAACAATTAATTACCATATTATTTGCTTTGCTTTAAGTGGAGTAGGATATTTTTCTTAATATATAGTGCCGTTGCCATTCACAAGCAATAACTCATTTTTTATTCATAAAAAAGTAAGTAAAACGAATGAGAGCAAAGATGAGAATAAACAGAAGCTCAATCAAACAAGCAAAAATATTGCAAAAAGCTTTATATCAGTGTAAAAAAAAACATATTGTATCTGATATGAAAAAAATGGTGAGAAGTCCTTTCTCAGAGAGGGAATATGTTTTATTGTTTGGAATAAGTAAAGAGAGGTAGTGCAATGTTGCGTTCAGATCAAATCTTTTCTAAGTTATGAACTTTGCCATGTGCTATATATCTTGCTGTTAAATCTCTTCTGAGGTACACGTGGGAAGAGAATAATACTTAGCCACAGCCTGCTTTTATTCTCATAACATTACTATGAGATTCTCTCCAACAATGAATTTTGGGGTATGTCTCAATACCAGGGAAAACTTCAGCTTTCTATGTAGAACCTGAATTTATACATTCAGACAGCTAAGTCAGCTACAGTATCTAAGTCAGAATATCTAGTTCATCTTTAGAATCTATTCAATCTTTCAAACCAATAGCTATTATGATTTCAGCACAATTAACTCAAACTTCCAGCTGAGGGCAAGGGTGATAAATTACATTTTGTCACATTATTAAGCGGAACACTGGACTTAAAAGCTAAGGGTGGTTGGGTTGGGTTTGTACCTGAATGAGAACCTCCACGGATTCCTACGCTGAGACATTTTTTAAAAAAATACAAGAAGACGGCAATGGGAAGCCACTTCTATATTTCTCTTCACCCTAAATAAACAGATACTGTATATCCTTCTAATCACCAGGAATCAAGTTCTCTAATTATGTTTAGTGAAGGTTTAGTCAAACTGTAGTGACAATCTCTCTCCAAATATTAAGTTGAGATGCATGAACAGAAATATGTGTGCTCTGCCTACTGCTAAGGTAAACTCACAGTAGATTTGAAAGAACTGGGATGAGGAGGAGAATATAAAATGCAGGTTGGTACTGAATATGTGTCCGTGAAGTCACCAGGAATCGAGTTTAACTTGAAGATCTGACTTTACATCAGCTTTAAATGTGTAAGATTTGAGCCAATGGGGAAAACATCAGGCAATAGAGAAATAATTGTAAAAACAGCTGCTTTCACAGCAATCCGTTTGTGACAAACTAGATGTGAATGCAGGTAACTTGCAATTTTTCTGAAATAGCGGCATCTGAGTTGCCTGAACAGCTCAAACTGTGGATTGGAGGGCAAAGAAATCTCTGCCCTGGTAAGAGGAAAAGCTCCTCTCTGAAGGCTTTACTCATATTTGAAAGGCTTTATTTACAAGGGATTTTTTGTTGAAATGCAAGTAGGTAACTCGGCTATTTGTAGACTCCATGGAGAAGTGCTTGCTACTTCTACCTCTCCCTAATAATACCCTGTGGCTCTTCCAAAGAGAATTCTGTAATCTCCTTGATCCTGTTCATCTATCCTATCGGATGCCTTCTTTTTTCTTCTTCAAGTAATCTTGCCAAGGATAATAATTTTGTCCCAGTTCACCGTCCACTGATATTCTATGCCCTGAAAATGTCAGCTTCTGCTGACTGATCATCACAAAGGGAAAAAGCTATGTTTGTTTGATTTGGTATCCATTAACTGATTTTCTTTCCAGCCCATGATAGTAATCATTCCCAGATCCATATCAAAATATTCTACCTAATTTTTCTAAATCTTTCTAAGTGTTCTAGTTTCATAGTCATACACTACCACTGGGGAAAAAAAACTCTAGTTTTAACGACTCGGAACTTTATTGTCATAAATATATCTTTATATTTCACGATGTTTTTAAAGTTAATCATGTTCCATATCCCTAGGATTAATTTCTGGTTTAATTTTTTCCAGCTCGCTCTCCATCTTTATTCTTGAACCTAAAAATATAAAAGTTTCTATCAGCCTTCACATCTTTACTATCAACCATCAGAGTTCAGTGAGCCTCTGGGTTAAGATTACCTTTGCTTTCCAAATTTGTAAAGCTAACCTTCATTGTTCACATTTCCTTTTTATTTTTAGAATAAGCTCTTCTTCATCTTCTTTATTTTCTTTTAACAAAGCAATGTCATCTCCAGTTTTGATTTCAGCTGTCATCTATTTAAATCCTGATGGTTTTTGTGATATATTCATTGCATAAATTAAACAGATACAGTGACAATATATATCTTTGTCTCATTCCCTTCCTTATTCTGCTTCTCCAAATTTAGTTCCAACAGTAGCTTCTTATTCAAGGAAAAGATTCATCAGAGGAATAATTATGTGCTCTGGCACACCTTTAGACTTAATATGTTCTGTGTCAGACATTCTCTCCAACAGTATTTTTCAAACTTGGCAATTTTAAAATGTCTTAAAGTTGCCATGTTGAAAAAAACCACAATCTATATGATCAAAGGCCTTAATGTGCCACATGAAGCAAAAATAAACCTTCCTTTACTCTCTTTACTACGTACCTTATGTTAACATTTGAACTGCATATCTTTCTCCCTTTTTAAATAACTGTACATTTGGCACCTCTCTCTTTTTTGTTAAGATCTTAAGTGAAAATTTGTTTGCATGAGAGTTGCTGTGATTATTAAGTAATCTGGGTATTCTCTCAAATTTCCCTTTTATGGTATAATATCTACACCAAACCTATTCTACATTTAGTGACCTAGAACTGGTAACACTTAAATTGCCTCTTCTCTTGCAGGTTCAAACAGTACAGTTATTTTATTTGCACATTTACTTTCCTATTGATAGCTGGATTTTCATATCTCGCTTTCTAATGGAATTGTGTACATTTTCTAAAAATGTTTCTGTAGAGGCTATATACTTCCAAATCTAGTCATCATAATCTTTTCATCTTCTTTTAACCTCATTCGCTTCTATTAGAACTTGTCCATGTTTACTACTGAGTATTTCTACTTTATGTAGAACTATTTTCCTATGGTGTCTTATTGCTATTTTATTCTCTCTCTCTCTCTCTTTTTTAACATTCTTGAGGTATCTTTCCTAGCCCTTTCATGTATGAACTGGAAGCTTGAACATAGTTATATGTATGCCCTGGCCCAATTACCAAGTCTCTCTTTATCCTTTCAAGTTTTTTTTAAAAAACTACTAAGATCCATTCAAATTTGAAACTTTGGGATTTATTTTGTTATATTGGTTTTCATGGTGCCAATTATTTCTTTGCATAGCATCTCACATTCTGTTCTATAAATTGAACTGACATTATGACTCAAGGTCAAATCCTGATGGCATTCCTACTTTCTTTAAATTTGTAAATTTAGCCAAATGTTTTATATAAACAATGACTTAGAGGTTCTATATATTTGCTTGATGTTGCATTGGCACCTCTTGCAATTTGTCATAGAATGCTCCATTATCTTCTACCATCACATCTGTACTAGGTACATACAATTCACTTCAGTTCTATTGACTTGAATATCTATGAACCTATCATTTGTTGGATTATTGCCAAGCATATCTTTAGCTATGCCATGTTTTTAATATTAATTTCATTCCCATCTTTCATATGGTCTTATGCCCTGAAGAGTATATCATGTAATCACCTCGCTTAAAGTGGTCCACCAGCTACCTGAGATCACATATTCTAAAACATTCTATATAGTATGTTTCACTTCTGCTTTTGATGAATGAAAATTGTCCTTGAGTCATCCTTCCTGTTCCAAGTGTATAAATCCTTATCAAACTAGGAATTACTTTTCTGATATTACCAGTGGTCAAAATTCTTTGTAGCTTTAGTCTCAGCATATTGTCACCTCTTGATCTGCTTACAAAATTTGTTGTTCTAGTTACTTTTCAGTAACAATAAGAGTTCCATCTAACCTGATTGTCTTATTATCTGACATACAAACTTGTTTATATTTCAGCCATTGCCTTTTTCTAGATTTGCCTTTGAAGACTTTTGTCATCAGTGAGTTGGCTTTCCTCTTGCCTGCAGAACCTCATTCGCCCTCCCCTTTCTCTTGTGGAGTAGCCTTGTCCTTCTCCTTTCATCCTTACTGCAAAAGGAGATCTGACCTAGAGTTCCCACTCCCATTTATGTTATTCTTAGGATCATTAAAGCCACTAAGTCCTCTCACCAAGTCACACTGATAAACCCTAGGAGGAATATAACAAAAGCATACAATATATGTGCTATTTGCATTCCTCTAATAAAAACTGTTAGTAGAATATGTGCCAAAGCCTAGCACTCTTAACAACTCTTGTGAAATCTTTGGTGAGTTTTAAGGTCAGACACACTCATTTTACAACAGGCACAAAAGCATGATATACAGGATCCAAGAGCTTCATTTCAAAATGTATTTCTAATCCAAAACTTTACTACGTAATATTGATTAAGGTAGGATGAAACAACTGGAGGATCAATTCTGACTCTCCTAGACCAGCTTACCATGTTGGCAGGTGGTAGGGCAGCGTGTCCATTCACTGAAGGGGGTCACTACACAATCTTTCTTACACGGGAGCAAGCATGAGCGGACAGTTTCTGGTTTAATGGATTCTGGACACCTGGCAATACAATTGTATAATATGTGGTTAGTTAGGTGTCCCCGCATTGAGTTCAATTCTGGATAACTGCAAAAGAATCCCCTAAATCCCAACATTACTTTAGCAAAATGGAATCCCTACACTCATCTAAGAACAAGTCACACTTACTGAAGACTGTGCTTATTATCAAATTAATTTTTAATTTATTTTGAAGCAGGAACTGTACAATTACACACAGAAATATAATTTATAGTAACTGCCACTATGAAAGAAAAAGTACACACCTACTTGCCATCGATGAGAAATAACTGAATGCAGGCTATTGACCACCTAAAGAACCAATATTGCTATGTGCAGGTAGATGGACAGAAAACAGATCTCTTCAGGGTTTTGTTTTGTTTTTGCAAGGCATATTAAATTATTTCCCCTGGCATTCCCTAGTGAAATTGAATTTAGCAGGCTGGATATTGAGTTTCTTTTTTAAAACGTGAAGTATTTTGCAATATTTCTGGTGAAGAAAGAGTGAGAAGATGTGATTATCACTGATCTTTCCCTTCCTGTGCCGTCTAGCATCGGTTTGAGACAGCTTGAATAAAAGTCTCATCAGGATAGGTAGATATTTCTAGTAGGGATGAATGAAGTGTATTCTCCTTGTGGATTCACCAAGGCATGAAATTCATCTCATCTGCCCTGTAAAGCAGGCAGGGACCTGTACTGGGCAGCAAAAATATTAAAAGATGCTAGAGATGGATGACCATTTTAATGAAAATGACAAGGGCATCATTTCAGATTGCACAGAAGGCAGTAGTAAACCTCTCCTGTATTTTATATAGATAACCACACTGACAGACAAGATAAAGTAACTGATAATATAGTTATAATATAATGCTGGATAATGGGCTCCTCAGAAGCTAGTTTGGCGTAATGATTTAGGCATCAGCCTAGAAACTGGAAGGTCATGAGATCTTGTCCTGCTTTACGTACAAAGCCAGATGAGTGACCTAGATGGCTTACCAATTTCTACAATCTAATTATTTCTTCATAACTATAAGGAAGATAATCTTCATAAATAAAACTTCAAAAATAAAACAATGCTTATATTTATTGACGTCATCAAATGGATTATGCAGACATCAAGTTGACTACCGACTACTGATACAAAGTGGTGAAGCTCTGTTATAAAAGCAAAGATGTGGGCAGTGGATGGCTATGGAACAAATCATGAACTGTCCATGTGCAAATTCCACATCAAGGTAAAGCAAAAGAGTGAAGTCCTTCCACAATGATATTAAGCATATACCCATCAATTTTAAGGAGAACATGAGAAATAATGTTGAAATCCTGAACCTCACTGATAGGGAACTAGAGAAACTTGAGGAATATAATAAAAGAAGATTTAAGGATGACTGTGAAAAGAAAAGAAAAGAAACCAGAATAGGTAGTGGAAATTGTCAAAAAGAGGAGACAAGCCAAAGCAAGTAAGAAAAAAAAATCAGAAAGGAACTCCCATGCTCCCATGAAAGACTTGTGGTGGGGCCAGAAGGGAGCATCACCATCCCTCCAGGTATCTTTCTGGACCCTTTCATGGCATTCAGTACCATAAAGCTACAGTGTCCTTCTATATGGGTCCCTGTTCTCACTAAGAGTTGGAGGCATTGTATTATGGTGGAACTGTCCTTTGTGAATTAGCAGAACCACTTAATGGATGCATGGGAGAAAGCTTGGATGGGGACTCTGTTAAGTGCATCAAGGATGGCCATCCATGCGCTTATCATCTCTTAGTTGGATCACTTTATTTCATTTTACCTGAAGTTGCCTTTGAAGAACATCCAGAGATATCAGCTGGTACAAAATATAAGGGCCTGGGGCTTCACTAGGTAGTCACAGCATTGGCATGTTAATCCACTACTAAGAAGATAACTTTGCCAGATAGACTCTGCCTACCCAATCCTGACATCCAGGGAATGTCCTTTCCTATCAGGTGATGTGTGGTAAAGTGCCACAATGGCAGAGTTCACTGAGACAGCTCTGCTTCCTCAAAACAGCTTGTCTCCTATGTGAGGATGGCTCCTACTCTCAAGACTTTACAAAAGCTTATAAAAAGTTGGACATTCATGAGTCTTTAGAAATCAATTAATATGCACCCATCAGCACTGGCATTGATTTTAGGTGTTGTATTCTTAGGATAACAATGCTGATGGAATTGTTTCAGTTTTAGTATTTGTGTACTGTCTCGTGTCTGCTTGGGTAGAGCAATAGATAAATAGCTTAAATAAAATAAAACCATCCAAATAACTAAGACATTAATCTCTGACAGCTTTTATGGTAGGAACTAGAATACAATGGTGTATATTTTGTTTCAATCAACAGTCAAAAATTTGGTAGGAACCAAACATAAATCATATGGCTATAATTGTGTGCAAATTTAATAATGTCAAGCTTTTGTTAAGTTAATCGAAGCGCACTGTGAAAGGCATTGTTTTAATAAGTTTGCATATTGTTCTCCGATGAATTCTCTGTATATAATGCCTTTTTGTTAGTGTTGGGTTTTTTTCTCTCTCTTTCAAATTTATTATTTGTTTTTCTATCTACTTGGCAGCCTTGTAAAATGGAAAATGTATTTAGCTCCCATTTCCTTCAAATAAAAAGAAGGAAAAATCCTCATTTCATAAATTGCACTCTAAGGTAAATTGAATATTTATGTAGATACATAAATCTCCTTGAAGTTATCCTATGCTTAATCATCTTTACAGCAGCTCTTAAAGCAACTCCGAATGTTTACATTTTCATAAATAGACAAATACAATAAGCAGGTCAAGCCACATCTTTGTTATTGTGATAAAATTCACAAATTCATACTCCTCCCCACTTCCAGCAACTTAAACTAAATGAGTCACATGAGATGTAGAACGTAAAGCTTAGTAAAGAATACAGGACACCGGCATCTTATAGCTAACAATATTTTAGTTGGGAGAAGAAAAACTAAAGAATGTTAATTTTTCTGCTATATAAATCATATTTTGGAACATGGGTACTATGCTAATCCTAGCATGATTTTCCTTGTCCAAAGAATGGATGGCTTGCTCAAGTAATGGAAACTCCTCTCTGGTATCATGGCACAATGTACTGTAGATAGATACAAAATAGATAAAAATGTACTGTAGATAAATAAAAAGTAGATTCCAAAAGTAAATGAGAAAAATATAATCGATTGTATTATGTTGATTAAGAAGCCATGGCTGGCAAGAGTTGTTAGCACAAGCTTTCTTCAGATCTTCACATTCACTCTGACACATATTGCTAAATGAGCCCTGAAGTTGACCAAAGTAAATCATCGTTTTTTTTTCTACTGAAAAATTAGAAGTACCAATTTCAGAAATCTCTGCACATTAAATTTACATTATGTTAGAGCAGGGGTGTCAAACTCATGTCGTCACGGTGGCAACACATGAAGTATCGGGGCTTCCCCCCCTTCACTAAACTGGGCATGGGCGTGGCCAGCGGGTGACACATCCGGCCTACAGGCCAGGAGCTTGACAGCCCTGTGTTAGAGGAAGATGTTCTTTCACTATTGTTTCTGATCACATCTTCTTCTGATATTCCAAGTTAATCACAATACTCTACAACTTTTGCTTCAGCAATACATCTATGTCATTAGATTTTTATATAAGAGTAAAGACCCAATTATGTGTTAAACAATGTGTGATGGAATAGAGAACAAAACCAAAAGCTGATGAAGCTTCTTCTTCTTCTGAAGGAACAGGAGGGGTTTTTTTTTCTTATCAATTAGTCTCATTATCTTAAAGCATTTTAATTAACTGTACAGGAGTCAACACAGCCTGCTCATTTTCAGGAGGTTTTTTGTAAGTTTTTTTTTTTTGACAGAGAGAGAAAGATGCAATAAGAATTAAAACTAGTTTGTAATTCTCTAGACTCATTAACAGAGCATAAAAGTAATTAGCAGTGTCTTGATTTGGAAAAAAAATGCAGAAACATCTGTATTTCTAATTTCTCTCAGCTACTAAAGCCAAGCAGATTAGGTCAGCTGCGAGACTAAATATCTTCTTTAGAATCACATTTGTTTTTCATAGGATAATTTCAATCAAACCTAACGGTGTAGTTATTCAGCATCTTTTTTTTATTTTTAATCTGAGGTTGGAGCCTAGGAGCTGTGAACAATTGAAATATGATTTGAAAAAAGTACGTCAGACCTCATGTGTACACACCACCTTCCTATTATACCTTAAAATAGGCTATTTTTATTTTAAAAGCTTGTTTGTGATCCTGAAGAGAAAAAAAAAGAGAGAGAAATGCTAGTGTTGCTCTAAGGAATCTTCCTCATTAAAGTTAATGTGAGTCTTTGCAATATCTTTTGGGGGCTGTTCCAGAAAATAGCAGAGAGGGCCCTTTAGTCACCTAAGATCTAAAGTACTTCTGGCAAAGTATTTTTCAAAATCTACACAGTCCTCATAAATTTGACTTAAAGGAAACAGAATCAGTTTTGAAAGCATTTTCTTACTGCAGAATAATTTTAGTAAAGATGCTCAGTAAAATTTGGCCTCACATGCCCAGAAACTTTGCCCTTAGCAGTTTAAAATAACACTGGTTACAAACAGGGGTGGGCTGCTGGGGGTTCTCAGGGACTTGGGAGAACATCTAGGTAAGATTCTATGCAGTTCGGAGAACCCCCAAATCCCAGTCCTGGCTGGCCCCGCCCACCCCACCCCTCCCAGGAGGTCCCACATGGCCAGTTTTGGATGCAGGTAAGTGCAGGGCACGTGCAGAGGTTCAGGGAGGGTGAAAAATGGGCCTACCGGAAGTTCGGGAAGGCTGGAAACGGGCCCGTTTCTGACCTCCAGAGGGCCTCCGGAGCCTGGGGAGGCTGTTTTCGCTCTCCAGGAGGCTCAACGAAAACCTCCAGATCACGGGAGGGCAAAAATGTCCTTCTGCTGTGGTGCAGGAGGCCGACTAGGCCACGGCCATCATCACCACTCCCAGCAACCAGGTGGAAGAACTCCTTGTTAAAAAATTTGAAGCCCACCCCTGGTTACAAACCCTGCACTACTCATGCAAGTGTTTTTGTTTCTGATATGGGAGCTTCTCTCAGGGTGAAACTTGAGGCTGGAGGTGAGCAGAAGTCTTAACACATGAAATTAAGTCCAGATGAGAAGGAACAGATTTTGCAACTTTGGACCAAACAATTCCAGGGGAGCACTACCTTTGTCTTTGAACCCCAGCTTTTATATCTCAGCTCACAAATTATGCACAATTTGGGGCTCCTCCAGAACTCATAGCTCCTGCAAGTGGTAGCTGTGCCAGAAGGGTTTTCACACATTTATGTCATTGCCTGAATTTCAGGAGTACAGATAAGGTCTAGGTTTTCTACCTAAACTGGGAGAAAGATGTACTTTGCATATTACAAATATACATGTCTGTTTTATGCTTTGCATGGGAGAGACCATTGTGTTTATTTGACTGTCTATTTGACCACTTTAATGCAGCTCTGTTCATCTCTTAGAAACGGAAACATGGATTCACCAAAGAAAGAATGAGAGGAGTTATGAGGTAATGAAGGGGGGGGCATGTCCACCATCTTGCTAAGTGACAGTTCTCCAATTTGTACAGAACTAAAAGTATGAGAGTGTTCAGAGGAGAATAAGCCAAAATATTATAGCAATACTTTATACCTTTTAGCTGGGACATGGCCAGAGTTATTTTTCACACAAAAGACCCTCCTAGTCTGTACTCCAACTCCACAGGTTGCCTTGTTGTTCCAATTGGTAGTCGTATTCAGAGTTGTTAGCAAGGCATTTTCTGAACAGAGACTCCATGCAGAGGTTTCCCAGTATAGATGATTGCAAGAATGCTCATTACACAGTCGATACTCCTGGAGTGACGAAGGAGGAGGACAAGGCTTCCCACCTGTGAGTGATAAAAGCAACATAAACTGTAGCAATGGTTTCAAAAATAATGCCACTATTCAAGATGACACCCTGCCTGCCTGCAGTAAACCAAGTTCCAAAACCAAGTTGTGCATTGTAGCAGTCAATAAAAAAAAAAGAGGAATATTTTCCTCCTATACACATCTTAAAACAGGTATCTTCAAACTTTTTAAGGCTCTAGGTCTTGTTAGGTTTAAGAAAAAACTATAAATTGGGGAAATAGTATTATGTATACTGATATATAGATTAGATTAACAGAGTTGGAAGGGACCTTGTAGGTCATCTAGTCCAACCCCCTGCTCAAGCAGGAGACTCTACA
>JANHFT010002603.1:67087-78586 GCA_032467955.1 Pseudoxenodon macrops | reverse complement strand
CCTCTGTGCATCCTGTTTTTTGCAAAAACAGGACCGATTTTCACCTGCTTTTGCAAAAAACGGGGCATGCAGAGGGTTTGGGAAGCCTGCAGACTGCTTCTGAGAGCTGGGGGAAGGCAAAAATAACACTGTTTTTGTGAAAAATGGCCCGTTTTTTGTCCGTTTTTTCACAAAAACGGGGGAGTTTTTGCCTCCCTCCAGTCTACAGAAGCACTCTGCAAGCTTCCCAAACCTTCTGTGCACCCTGTTTTTGAGAAAAACAGCCCCATTTTTGGCAAAAAAGGGATGCAAGGATGGGGTTTCAGGAGGCCAAAATTGCTGTATTCTGTTTATAAGATGCACCAACATTTCCACCCTCTTTTAGGGGGGAAAAAGGTGCGTCTTATACTCCGAAAAATATGGTACATTTTCTCAAGTCAATGGTGATCTGAAGACTGTGATCTACATGTTTGGAAATCACTGGAATGAAACTTTAGCATATCCAGTGTCTTCTGATAGGCAAAGATCCCCAAGCACAATGCCAGCTTTGCTACTTGACAGGAATTCTATTTGGAAACAAACAAATAAGCTAAGAAAAAAACGTTGTTTACCTTCTCCTGGTAATGCCAGTACAGATCTTGTTCTGCTTTGCCTGCCCTCTGAATTTTTATTGGAACAGGACTGAGAACAAGGTGACCATTGCGACCACTCCATCACAGCACAATCCATTCCACAGGGTACTTCACAAGTCGTTGTTTTGGAAGGTGATGGAGAATCAGCACAAAAATCATCAGCTACATCCTCACCTAAAAAAGAAAGAAGCCAACATAAAATGATAAGTACCTTGATCAAGATAAAGATCCTTAGTATCGCGATGAAGAATAGGATAGGGAGGAACAAATGTTCATCAATTCACACATCTTTTCCTTTGTGTTGACAAATGTCAGGTGTGTGCAATGTACATCTTCCTACTTTATAGGGATTTAATCACCACCACTTTCTTTGGGCCAATTGCTGAAACTTTCTCAGAGTGCAGGGATGGCATCACCTCACCATCCATATATTATTAATTTCCAATGATTATCAGCCCTTGGAGGCATAGTAATACAAAATAATAGAAACCACCATCTAACAATATATTACAATGTATTACAAGTCAACTGCAAAACACTAGGGTCTGACCTTATTGAAATATTGCCATGTGTGGGTAAAAATATCTTTGCAAAATAAGAAAGGACATATTTCAACTGCCTTGACTTGCCAGTAGTCACATTTACAAGGTGCAAAACCATATTTTTGACATCGCCTATAAGTCATATTAAAAAGGGTCAAATTCAAATCATCATCATATTAGTTCATTTTCAGGCTTCCGAGATTCTTCAAAGCTGTGTACAATTAATCAACTACATTGAAGCAGTTAGATAGCTAATGTTTTAAATGAGACTATTGAAACTCCCAAAACTCCATCATTGAGACTGGATATATAGTATATATTAGGGCTATAAAACAAGTATCAAGGTGCTCATACAAAAAAAAAGTCTCTAGTTGTCAGCTGAAAGCTTCAAAAACATGGCAAAGATTGTCCTTAGTGTATTCTTCAGTAAAAATTCAATATACACTTGATGTGAAGAAAAATTTGAGGAAATTATGTCCACTGAGAAGCTGAACCAAATACTTAATAATTCTGATCATGGAGCAACACAAGAGAAATTTATGTGCTATCTTGGAAAGATAACAGAAGTATGTGTGTTTAGTTGATTCTGGCCTTTTGGGGCACTCAAAAATAGAAGAACATGGTGATGTGCACGCAGATAAGGCACACAAAACTGGACTGAGTTATGGATATCAGCTCTGAACAATTCCCCAGTTTGAGCTCTTTAAATCTGAAATCTGTATCCCCGTACAAACATTTTCACTCTGAATAACCTCCCTCCTCCCTCAGGACATCTGCTTTTGTTATATTTAAGGAACCCAAGACTGACCCAATAGAGGCAAGTAATTTAAATATGAAGAGGAGATAGCAATAAAACTAGGAAATGCAATTGAAGGAGAAGGAGAAAAAAAGCTATTTGGTTTATGATGATAATGTAGTAAGAAGAGATCTATATTTCTTTGTCTTTGCAAAAAAGACACACATATTGCCAGTGGAAGCAGCTGTCAAATGTGAATCAGTAATTTCTACATTTATATTTCTAAATGAGGGCAGCTTCATAGTCTCTGGAATCCAAATAAAATCTTTTCAAGCATATTATGGGGAATAATAAGGAGAACTGAGAATCGAGCAAGCAATTATGCCAGGATGGATGGATGGATGGATGGATGGGTGAAGGGACAAATAGATGGCTGGCTGGCTGAATCTCTCTCTCTCTCTCTCTCTCTCTCTCTCTCTCTCTCTCTCTCTCTCTCTCTCTCTCTCTCTCTCTCTCTCTCTCTCCTTTTCCCTCCCTCTCCCCTCCTCTCCTCTCTCTCTCTGACTTCCCTGTGTGATTCAAGATGATGAAGCTTAACTTTCATGATCATTGTATATTTATTCTAGTGTGCTGAATGATGACATAAACATCAAAATAAGAATGATGAAATAAACGTCAAAATAAATGTCCTCCAACAAGGCTTCTCATCATGAATGAACATCAATCTCTTTCCATGACACATTTGGCAAGATTCTCTTGCTGCACCTACAACCTGTCATTTAGTCATTCGCTGAGAATGCCCTATTGCAGCAACACCACTCTGGAAATTCACATCTAGCTGACAGCAGATGAGCTAAAAGAGGAGAGGAAGGCAGGAGAAGAAGAATTAAACCATGCACCAATTATATGCGCTTGTCTCCATAAGTCATTCTGATATTATAGGCCTTGCAAGGATTTTGAGAATCTGCCTGGATGGCAGCTGTTACTAGATTCTAAAAACTAGAGTCATGAAAAAGTTATAAAGAACCCTTTAAAGTTATCTTAAGCCTGGACGTTTTTGATTGTTTACAGGACGGGAGCCAACTTGTAAATTAGTATGTAAGTAAATAAATACCATTGCACCATTTCTATTTAAAACAAGTGTATCACAGATTTGCTCTGGGAATGAGATGGGCAGTTTCTAAATTTGAAATTTAATAAATGTGCGTTCAAAGAAAACACAGAATACATGTCCATCACCCAACTTTCCACAGCTGCAATTCAAATGATTTACATTTTATGTTTCTTCTATTCCATATGGACAGAAGTAAAAATTCTAGCTTGTAGTAAGTACTATTGCTATAACCTCTAAAACAAAGAATAGAATTACCAAAGAAAAGAAGAACTAACCTGATCATGGGTTTTCAAGTTATCGCAAGAAAATATTTATGCAGGTGAAAAATAGGATACATAACAAGTGCTGAATATCACCTGCTTCAGCACAACTTGAAAAAGCAATATTGAAAAATAATGTCATAAGGATAACACTGGACGGTTTGACAAATGAATTATACAAATATTTTATTCAAAATCCCAGTATATGAGAAATGTAAAACAGTCACGGAAACTAGAATGCCAGAGAGGAGTTTACTGCAGTTTCATTCTATCATTACAATGTTGCCACCAATTTTCATGCCTTATAAAAAGGCGACTTTATTCTCACATTGGACAAAAGTGACTGAAAACAAAACAATCCATTTATCCAAAACTCACTGGTTACAAGATATCTATAGCAACTGGCAAAGATGTATTTCTAATTTCTTTGGCAATCCTCAAAATAATAAATTGTAGATGTTGAAACAAATTATTTGACTCTAGCTGTCTATGGAGATCCTCGGACATCCAGACCATGGTTGTCCCAAAGGTGCTTTTTCAAAAGGCAACTGGACTTTCTTTGTTTCTCCTTGAAGACATGTTGCTTCTTATCCAAGACGTGAAGTGAAAAAGCTTCTGAAGAAACTTCCTGAATGAGAAGCGAAACATCTTCAAAAACAAACAAGGGCCAGTTGCCTTTCGGAAAAGCACATTTGGGACTCTGGCTTCCTGTGAAATTGATTGTCAAATCTACATTAATGTAATGGCCTTAACAAGTCTTCAGTACCAAAGGCTGGGACACCATCCCACCAGACTGTTACTCTTCTTTCTTCTAGAGCTGTGATGGCGAACCTATGGCATGCGTGTCACAGGTGGCAAGCGGAGCCATATCTGACGGCATACAAGGCATTGCCCTATGACAGCTCCGGCACTGGCCAGCTGATTTTCGCCCTTCCAGAGGGCGGGGGAGACCATTTTCGCCTTCTCCAGGCTTCAGGAAAGCCTCCTGAAGCCTTGGGAGGGCGAACACCAGACCTACCTGGCCAGACCCACCTGGTTCGGAAAGGAATTTCTGGTTGGGCCGTTGGGCCGTTTTTCACCCTCCTGAGGTTTCAGGAGGCTTTCCTGAAGCCTGGGGAGGGCGAAAAATGAGTCAACGGGCCAATCAAAGTGAGGCATGCGCAGGGGGAGGGGCGCAGCACGTGGGTGGCTATGCATGCATGAGCGGGGGGAGGGCATTGCATTATGGATGTGTGCATGCGTGCGCGCCACCACCTACTCTCCCCCTGCTTTTGGCACACGATGGCAAAAACATTAGCCAACACTGTTCTAGAGAGATGACTCTTTGGTCATCAGCTATATTCTAGTGAGATCTTAGCTTTCATCTTGAGAGAATTGATGCTCATGAACGAAGAAACCAATTTAAGCCACCACCCCTTTAAACACTGGCTATTTAAACCTCTTTCCATTCTATTTTAAATAAAAAAATAAAAAATCCCAGCACATGAGAAAGATGTTTAGAGCGAAATAGAGCTTGAAGAAAGAGGTTCGTTAAAATCCAGCTCCCTAACAGTTACTAAATTCAAGAATTAATTACAGGTAGTCCTCGACTTACCTCAACCATTTGTTTAATGACTGTTCAAAGTTACAACAGCACTGAAATAAGTGACTTATGACTGTGTTTCACACTTACAACTGTTGCAGCATCCCCACAGTTTCATGATCAAAATTTGGATGATTGGTAATTGGCACATATTTATGACGGTTGCAGTGTCCCAGGATCATGTGATCATATTTTATGACCTTTTGACAAGCAAAGTCCATGGGGAAGCCAGATTCACTTAACAACCATGTTAACAATTGCAGTGATTCACTTAACAACCATGGCAAGAAGGTCATAAAATGAGGCAAAAGTCACTGAACAATTGTCTCACATGGCAACAAAATTTTGGGGAGCAATAGCAGACATACCTCAATTGAGGACTACCTCTAATAGCAATATGTTCACATGATCACTAGTCTACCTTCCTTCCTAAAATTAATAACATAGATGGAAATTAGGGAATTTATAATAAGACTTGCAGACAATTATTTCATAATTACAAGTTTTATGACAATATAATGTTACAACACATAACATTATTTTTGTTGTTGTTATGCTGTACCAAGCAATGTTGGACTGTATATAATTTTGCAACCAAGCACTAAAAAAAGAAGATCCTGATTTGCACACAAATGACTCAAGCAATAGTTTTGTTTATTTAATAGCATGCTGTCCGTCAATATTACTTCTTGTATCTATTCTTGTTCTCCTTGTAAAATAATGAAACAGTCATTAAAATACTATGCTTGCTATAAAAATTTATATCTCATTTAAATCTTGGGAAACAATACCAATAAACATTGAGTAACTGCTTCTTTGTAACAAAGATGTCAGAAGATGGTAGTAAATTCAGGAATGGAGACAGAAGGAAATCAAAGTTACCATTTGCCTGCTTACTAATAGCAATTTTAAATCTTTCAGGATAAATTGTCTTAATGGGCAAAAATCTACTTTCAGACATCTAATTAGCCAAAGGAACTGTTGCATTTAAATACTAGGTTACAATAATAATACAATTTAAGAGGAAAGGATTGATTTGATATAATCATTTGTAATGTACTCAGCTCTTAGCAATGTTGTCATTGACTTTTCCCCCCCATTCTGAGACACCAAATCAAATCCTAGTAATTCTAGTTTCATGTCATTGCTTTGCCACCTGAAAAGCCTACATCACACAGACATTACTATCTGGATGCTGGTTTCAGTTAACATAAATCCAACAAACCGTGTTGTCAGTTTGTCAGCGTAACCATCAGGGTGGGAAATAACCCATCATTATTTCAGAAATTGAAAGAGGAAAGGAAGTTAGGGGAGGGGAGCAAATAAAATAATGAAAAGAGTTAGAAATGTCAGAGAGAGAAAACAAGCAAAGAAGTAATGTTTAACAAAGGGAAAATGGAAAATAACAAGAATGTTTCAGAGTTTGTGGACATGGTTCGGGAAAACAGGTGAACAACACAAGAAAGGAAACAACATGAATTTAAAGAAATGTCAAAACGGCTTTGTCATTTCACACAGTGCAGAACACCGTGTAATTTGTAATATAAGGTTAACTGATGGCAAGGAACACAAATAATTTAAAAAGAGAAATAGATCTGTGTGGGATTGTATCTAGTGGAAATCGGAATGGGATGCAGCACATCATTCATTCATTCATTCATTCATTCATTCTTTTTACAAATAACTCAAGCTGGCAAATATATCCAACACACCTTCTTCCTTCTATTTTTCCCCCAACAATCTTGTGAGGTGAGTTGGGCTAAGAGAGAGTGACTGGTCCAAGGTCAGCCAGTTGGCTTTCATAGTTAAGGTGGGGACTAGAACTCACATTCTTCTGCTTTCTAGCCTGATCCCTTAATCCAGAGGTATCAAACTGGTGGCCTATGGGACAGATGCATCACACACAGGCCACGCCCACCAGAGCGCCGCGAAAGAAAAAACATTGCAAAACATCACATGACAGCAATGTGATGTCGCGAGTTTGACACCCGTGCCTTAATTACTAAACCAAAGTGCCTCTCAATGGCCTTTCCATCCTAGAAACACTTCCAGGACTTCCCTTCCTGTTCCAGAGACTAACCAGAGATGATGCTTTAATCCTTTTAACTTTAATGATGGAAGTCAGTGTAATTTAAAAGAGTCTTCCGTCAGCTGAATGCAAAGTAGCTCTTACTAGAGTTTGGGGAACTTTGTTCTTTGCTCGGTTGCTTTTTCCTTCTCTAATTCTCTCATTTTTCTCTGTCAGGTTTTGCTCAATGATTCTCTTTGTACATCATAATCCTGATAGCCATGGGGACTTTTCTCTTTATTTCCCTCCTCCTGGGCTCTTTTTTGATAGATTTTTGTTTAATGGCTGATCTGGCAGTTTAACTCTCAGTTCTTTCACTTCAATTTTTAATGTTTTCTATGGTAGCTATTCGATTTGGGGCCAATATCACTTTGCAGTTATCTTGTAATTTTCTTAAATTAATAAATGCTGTGTAACTATACAATACACAGAGAGACAGAGGTAAGGATAGGAGTGAAGAGAGAAAGAAACATTAATGAGAGAACGGAACAAGCTCTAGAAAGCATCTCGTGAATCCTACAATTCAGCCCTGTGAGCTCCACTGGGTTATTATCAGAGTTTTAGGTCAAATGGAAACCAAAGTATGTTCAACCATACATAGAAAGACTTGGCTTCTTTAGAAAGTCATACTATTAATAAACCTGGCATCAATTTTTATTTCAGCAACACTGGATGAGTGTAAGACATAGAACTATTGATGTTAAGGCTACGCTCATTAAGATTTTGTGATGTAGCAGTTAAGGTGCTGGAAGAGATCCATATCCCTGCTTTCAAGACATGGGTCACCATCTCTCAGCCCGAGCTATTTCACAGGATTGCTGCAATGGGAAAATGAGGACTGAACACTATCTGGAGTTTGTGGTAGAAACCGGTATTTATCAAATAATTACATAAATAGAATTGATTACATCTCAAGTGTTATATATAATATTAGTGTAAATGTGGCTCATTCCTTTGAGATGAATGATTGCCCAAACAATGCTCTTACTTTTTATATAATTCTTCTACTTATGTGAAACAGAGATGAGCACATACACCCCTATAGTCGACAACGACTAGTGGAGTAAAATCCTTGGGGATCCTTTACCTTTCTATTTATCTGGCAAAAAAAGCATAAAATCAACTTGAACAGAGCTCCATAGGGGCATCAAAGCACACAGAAGGCCTTCAACTGGTGCCATAATTCCACCTATTTGTGCTTTAATCACATTTGATGAGGAACAACTAGTTTACTGCAATGGCTGAAGCAGATTTCCACTTTGCATTCTATTACATTCCATTATTATTTGCAGAGCTCACTATCTCATTAACTACGCTTTATTCCCTTTTTCATTCAAGACAGATTCCCTTCCTTAGATAAATGCAACTGTTTAATTTCAACTGAATATATTCACACACCGAGACATACACGTCATAACATAAATGTTATCTTTATAGCAGGCTTCTGTTTTGCCTAAAAATTTTAATTACATCATTAATAATTATGCCATCATTTATAGCCAACATGGCATGTTTCCTGAGGAGCCATTTAAAAAGTATTAAATATCAAAGCGGCTTTACCTTCTTATAACTGGTCTGATGATTATATTATAATAACCATATAATACTACACACAATTTAGTTATGATAGCATCTATAAAATCTATAAAATGGGAAAGGATCATTCATAATATTCTAAAAGGAATTAGTTCCTCTGAAATTTCTTTTCTTGCAGCTGTTAAAATGGCAGAAACTTCCAAAACGCTTTAAAATAAACCACTGGAACCTGTACTGTATCGATTCCTCTTTCAAAGACAAGACTGAATATTAAAGTCCATATTAGACATAATTCCACATCTTCTACTAGCACCTCTGGGTAAAGATAGAAACTGTGGGACATACTGAAGATTCATACTGTAGCGCAAAAGGGCACAGCCTCTAATTCGCAAAAGCCTTTCACATATTTTCATGAAATTGTAATCACCTTGTAGGAGAGATGACTGGCATTAAAAAGTTTAATTAATAAATAAATATATGGGGGAAATCTTAATTAATATATGGTGCATTTGTTCATTAATTAGAATTAGAATTAAGTTTTATATCATTTATGTTATATACTGACGTGACTAGTTTTTGTTTGTTAATTTTTGAAGAGGAACATACCGTCTAAAACAATAGTTCACTAAAAATTGTGAGAAACGAGTTAGGTTTAGGAGTACAGTAGAACCTCGGGTTATGAGCTTAATCCATTCCAGGACTTCGGTCGGCGCCCAATTTGATTGTAACTGGAAACGAAACTGACTGCGCATGCGCGCACACACACAAAAATGGCAACGAAGGGGAAATTGCCGCTGCTGTGTTTGATCGCCACCCAAGGATGTGTTCGTGACCAGAGTGACACATTTAGTGGATTTTTTGGTCAGTACCCGATTTGGTCGTGGTCAGAAGTATTTGTGCCCCTCGGTTCCACTGTATGTTCCTCCTAAATAGCAGGGAAGAATGGGCAAAAGTTCCTTCTGACACATGAGTTCCCTGAAAAACAGAGTTCAAAAGAAAACCCCAAACTCTAGATTTATTTAAAAGAGGGAGGAAACAAAAGCATACTTGGAAAACTCACAACATCAACATCATTAGTAAAATGTAGAGGAAGGAATGGAGTTTAACAATCAGGTGATTCCTAAGAGACTACATTAATTATATTTTAAATCTATTTCAGACTTCTATGCTTATTTCTCTTTCTTTATGACAGATTCCTTAGCCCACTTTTCATTTCAAAATGGTTCTACCGTCTTCCAGTTTAGTTCTTAGTGTCCCCTATATCGCTCACCACAGTGTCTTCCAGACTTGCATTTTGCTAATATATGTAGCATGCAAAAAGAAAACTTGCTCTATTTCAACATTTTGAAGAGGAAATTCAATCAAAGCTTCATGGAGTGCATGGGTACAATACTAGTAATTTCATCAGAGTACATATAAAGCCTTAGGCCGGCTGCTCAAACTCCCAAACAATTCAGCCACCATTTCCTCTGGCTGACTTTCTTTCTTTCAATCGTCATTGTAAAATGACAACATTTTCAATAAAATAACTTCACTATCTCATGTCTGAAGCTGTATTGGTAACATTGTAAACTTACAAAGAGGAAATTTTGGAAGCTCCTAATATCACATTCAGGATGAGTATCTTTTACAGTTTAACAGAAAAGACAGAAATTTTATTAGGCATCCAAAGAAATCTGAATTTGCATCGGCTTCAGAACGCGGACTGCACATAAAGGTCTGAATTACAGAGGGATTCACATCCAATTACTGCACAATCCTTGCAGTGAGTAATCAGAAGTAAGTCTAATGAATTCAGTGTGGTTTGATCCAAGTTAAGCACATACAGACTCATGGCCTTAGAGACAGACTAGGTACAATTACACTAATGGCAGATTTCACAGCCATGTTCTTATTTGCGGACCAATTATTAAGTCCACACCTGATACAAGGCAGCCATAACGCTACAGATTGTATAAGCATAATGACCTGATTGTTCCAATCTTCTGAACAAATAGCGTGTGCACTACTCAGTTGGCAATTAAAAGAAACACAATAAATATATAAAAAGCAGAAATAAAAACAAGTTAAAAATCTTAGCAAAGTATTGATGGTAAAATCTGAACCAACTTCCAAATGGAAGAAGCCAAATATATATATATATATTTATATATATATAAAAATACATATACACATATACATACGTACATACATTTTCCTATTACTTAGTAAGGCGACAACCACTTTGGCTTATGTGGTTATTAAAACGGAAGAAGTGCTATTTGACAGCAACTGCTGTCTGCAGGATAAATTTCCCATGTGCGTGTTTAAGCAAAGGAGCATAAGCAGGGAAAAAATATTAAAACTTTCAGTATGAATAAATATTTCCCTAAGTATTTTGTGACAGAGCTCCTAATAGATGGTGTTCAAAATTCAGAACACATCAGCAAGCATGATTACATTACTGTCTCCAATTTATTTCTCTCTCATGCATGACAATAAAATATTACCTTTGAACTTTTATGTAGCATAGCTGAGTGAATTGAGTGTGTGCAGGCACAAAAAAATATAATGAAGCTTTTACTAATTCTATAAATTATTGAAGCCCTCACACAGCAAATAGAATTCTGCTCCCTTCGTACAGTCTTAAAATCTGGCTTGACGATATATCATTGAGAGGTTCAGAAGCACAGCACCAAAATCAGCCCAGGTTTTGCACCTCTGCTATCAATGGAAGAGCGCATCACTATTTTCTTCTTCTTCTTTTTATGGGCATCATTTTGGCTGGCCACCTAGAGCAGAATAAGACAATTCCAAGATTTGAATTCTTGGAAACCTAAGAGATTATTCTGTTCTCAAACAGTTTTGGGGACTCCTCTTGACTATCAAAATATTCCACCATTTATATTACAGGGGTGGGTTCTAATTTTTTTACTACCGGCTCTGTGGGCGTTGCTTATTTTGTGGGCGTTGCTTGATGGTCATGTGACTGGATGGGCGTGACCAACTCAATGTCACTCACATCAAGGGGTGCCTTGCCTGGCCCCTTCCAGCCTCAACATATCTACAGT
>JANHFT010002603.1:47725-60156 GCA_032467955.1 Pseudoxenodon macrops | reverse complement strand
AGTGCATTCCAGGCATTGACAACTCTGTTGCTGAAGTCTTAATTTCTGCAATCGAGTTTGGAGCGGTTTACATTAAGTTTGCATCTGTTGTTTGCTCCTGTGTTGTTGTGGTTGAAGCTGAAGTAGTCATTGACAGGAAGGACGTTGTAGCAGATGATTTTATGTGCTACTCTTGGGTCGGTTCAAAGTTGGCGAAGTTCTAAATTGCCCAAAATTTCAAGCCTGGTGGAATAAGGTATTTATAGCAAACTTAAAACTTAGCCAACAGAAACGTTGGTTCTCCATTTTGGTCGTTAAGTCGAGGACCGCCTGCCCTCCTGACTCCCTACACACACACACACCGCCTTATTTAACCATTTGCAATTGTTTCGCTTACTGAGACAATCAATCTATTGTCACCCAGAAGCCAAAACTCAGCTTCCAGTTTGAGTTGGGAGGAAAAGGCCAACTGGGGGGGCGGACGATGTCTGTTTCCCATCAAAAGTCCGATGAAGAGAACGAACTTACGACTAGACCTACCCAGACGTTTGTTTACACCAGGCCATCAATCAAACTCCCTCGCTCGCCACCGAGGAGAAGAACAACGATAACTATCTCTGCAGACAAGGAACAATTGAGGGGGGGGAGGGGGGAGGAGGAATGAAAGAGACGGAGCAGGAAGCTCAGCGGATGTGGGTCCCAGCAGAATCTCAAGAGTGCCCCCTGCAGGGACAATGGGATATCGAAGGAGGAAATCCCGTGGACTGGAAAATCCAGGAGTACCCATGAGTCTCCGCTCATCTCACAAGGACACGGGAAAAAACCAGGCGCCGGGGTTTTTAAAACCAAGAGAAGATTCGTAGCTCAGGGTTAGAAAGGTGGGGTCTCTAAGCTTGGGCTGTTGCCTTGCAGGGGTTTCGTGACCCAAGTAGGTAAACCTCTTCAGGGGAGAATTATTATTATTATTATTTTTTAAAACAGATGATTACATTATTTTTGCCTGGTGTTTTTGGGTCTTTTCAAGTTACTGGTTTTTAGCAGAACTTGGTTGACGCTGTTGTCATTGCGCGTATGTTTTAAACGTGATGAACCCTGTGTAGGTAATCCTGTGTGGAAATACGGTCGGAGGGAAATAGCACGACTCAAAAGTAATTAATGGTAATTAAGGAAGGAGGCATAATTGGGCCTAAACTCTCTCATTAAAAGGGGGAAAAAAAACCTCTTTAATTTCCAAAGGAGAGAATGATTCAGTCTGTGAAGGACTAGCCCAGTGGCACACTAAGGAACATGGATTTTATCTCTGGTTGGGAAGACACAACACACTAAGCCAAGATCAAATAAACTACATTGCAGCTTCTGAGTTTTGACTTATTAAATGCATTGTGAGGAAGCAACCACGGCACTGTATTTTATGTAAACCCTGATAATTAATTAATTATTAATTAAGAATTAAGAACTATTAATCTTCTCATCGTTCCTATTACCATCTCCTCCCACTTGCGACTGCAGGACTGTAACTTGTTGATTGTATCCTTACGACTTTTATTGATATTGTTTCCTGATTGCTTATTTGTACCCTATGACTATCATTATGTGTTATCCCTTATGATTCTTGACAAATGTATCTTGTCTTTTTATATACAGAGCATATGCATCAAAGATAAATTCCTTGTGTGTCCAATCACACTTGGCCAATAAAGAATTCTATTCTATTCTGTTCTGTTCTGTTATTTAAAGGCCTGATCAAAAAATGACCTGCAGAAAATACTGTTTTAGGAATAAAATATGTAACCTTAAAACAAATTCAGAATAAAGATAATTGTAGGGGGTGTCTGGTTGACTACATTAAACTTTAAATATAGTTTAAAAAACAAAATGATGCAAGCACATTAAAGGAGGAAATGATTTGACAGTTTCTGCTTCATATTTTTCAGAACATATTTATTTACATTTCATAGTTACACAAGGGTTAAATAAGCACTTTACCACTTCATAGATGTCATACATTTAAGAATGTGTATGTCTTTTAGGTTATTAAACTGAAAATATTTGGCATTCATTGGGACTTTGCTGATTCAATTTACAAAAGATATGTGAATCATTAAATATATAACATGGGTAATTAATTTGTAAATATAATTTTATGTTTAATCTTAGTGCATACTGTGCAGCTAAAGCCTATTTTTAAAAATGATTGTATTATTATTGTATTCAATCATGCAACATATGGATCAGGGTTTTTTTCAACACCATTCCAAATATCTGATTCTGCATTAAAAAAAAAACTCATATTATGAATGGAAGCAAATTCAGAAAGAGCAGAAGTAAAGTGGGTTTAGACTAGGAACTTTTGGTTTTAAAATGACCTCTAAATCCATCAGATTATTTAATCAATATAAATCTCAATTTAACCTTATTCACAAGCAGTTGGCTACAATGAAGAGAGAAAAATCATATAGGAAATAATTTAATATTATATATCACAGGAAAACTTAGGAAAGTCAGAAATTTCAGGGTATATTAATTCTTTGGGGGATTCTATTCAGGGCAAATTGATTATATGGGGGGGAAATGAGAAAGGGAATGGGAATTGTTCTTCCCCTTATACGAACACAAGTTCAACAAATAAAGCTGAATGGTAGGAGATAGAGGATAAATTCAAAGTGTGTGTGTACACACATATGTGTTTGTGTATTTACACAAATATATGTATACACTGTCCATATATACATACATACATGCAAACATATAGTGTGTGTGTGTGTGTGTGCGTGCGTGCGTGCATGTGTGTATCCCATAGTAAAACTATTAACCATTTAACACAAGACACAAGAAGTAGGGCCAACCCCGATAGCTTTAATACAAATCTTTAAAAAAACCACAAAGAATACAGCCATCAGTGGCTACCGGTTCTATTTTTCCCGTCAGGCTCAAGGCACCATAGACCCAGCCTTAACTGAATTCAAAAAGCTAAGCAGAGATCAATTGGGTCAATGCTCAGTGGAGACACCACCAGAATAGTAGGGCCGTAGGTCATTCAGGGAAATAAAAAAGAAAGCAACTGTGACAGCCTGAACTTGACCATGATTCTCTATCACAGTCTACCATTCATAGATGGCTGCAGAAGGAAAGTTGAAGAGACAGAAAGAAACCAACTGGAGAAAGAATGCCAGGCTAAGAGAAAACCAACAACAGTAATTGCCTTTTGTGTGGATAGGAAGTAGAAAGATAAAGTCAAGGAATGTTAGATTGAACTACCAAATTTAGACCACAAAACTCCAGGCAACCACTACTGATATAAAAAAACTGCTCTCTTATCGTTACTTTTATTTTTAAAAAAAACTTTACCTTCTCTTTATTTTTATCTTTAGTCTATATTATTTTCTGATAGTTTTTCTTTTCAAAACTTACACACACAAACAAATACTGTATAATTTAAATGCTTTATATTCTTATTCTGTATATGATTTGGTGTTTTGAGTTAGATTGTCTTCAGGTTCCATTACGGTCTTATTTTTGTTGGTTTATTGCCAAGTTTTAATCCTATGGTTGCCATCCAGAGTTGCACATGGCAAGATGAATGGCTGTATAAACTGATACAATAAATAACTAATCATGTTGTTATGTAATCATTGTTAATTGCTTGCTTTTCTTCTGCTGGTTTTTCAATCCTGCTACCCAGGAGTTGCAATCGCAAAATAAGTAATTACAGTGTATAAATAAAAGAAATTTTGTCGCCTTGATTCAGCAATTGGAAAGCTTTTTTTTTTTATTTAATCTTCCTTTTATTTTTAACACATCTTAAAAAGTCTGTCCTGTTTTTCTGAGGATTCTTTACTAACCCCACTTGTTCCATCTTATTATCATCATTATAAATACAGGCTACATACATATCTATATAGAGATAGAGATATTCTATTTCTATCTCCTATATTTATCCTTCTTTAATTTCATATTTTAATTAGCTTGTTGGTATTCACATTAGCTTCTTTTTTCCCCCTCATTGAATTTATTTATGATTTTGCTATATGCTTTTGGGAATTTCCCTTAAATTCATTCCCAGTTGGCAAAGTCAATGGGGAAAGCCAGATTTAGTTAACAACTGCATGATTACTTAATAACTGTGGTGATTCACCTAATAATTGTGGCAGAGAAAAGGTCATAAAATGGATTACAGCTCACTTAATTGTCGTGTTAGCAATGGAAATTTTGGCCTCAATTCTGGCAATAAGTCAAGAACTACCTATAAATAATCTGAATTGGCAGATCTCTACCAAGCTTAGCAGGTTTCACCGACATACTTCTATTATGTCGGCAATAATATCAGAGATAAATTGGATAACAGATCTTGGGCTATTAATATTGAGGTATTTTTTATTAGTGCTCATTTTTTACCTTTGTACATTTGCTGTGAATTTTTAGCCCAGCATATTTAGCCTGATGTACTGCCCTCTTTTTTATATTTCATTTTATAGTTTATATTTAATTTTATAAGTTGTATTTTAGACACAAAATAAAATTACCTTTTTAAAAAGAGAATGCTCATACTAACTGAATAAGGAAATGAAAAAACAATTTCTTATATTAGTCCTGATATGGTGAACTTTGAATATATTATATTCTCTGCATTCTATAAATATTTACCTTAAACAAAAGAGCACTGAATTCTTGAATTACTTGGATCTGAAGGCATAAAACTGACAATAATGTATACATACCTTGTGAAAAAATATATATCTCCCTTTCTTACCTAATATATAAAGTATATTCTGAATATCTGAATGTATTTTTTATTCCGTGAGTCAATAAAATGTTATATACTGCTGTTACTTTTTTAAAGATGAAATTTAGGATAGCTCATATTTTGGGGGCTTTCTCAGTTGTACGAATGAGAAATCAGGAAGGCAGCCATAAATTGCCTGGAATAACTGTCCCGTCCCAAGAGATGTCTGGGTAATTGAAATATTTCATCAGTGCTACTTCATACCTCTTTGAAATATCTTTAATTTGCTTTTGTAAAGCATCATCTGCATATTCTCCTTAGCTCAGAAGTCTTGCTTTTTATTTATTATTTGTTCGGTTTATATTAGTTTCTCAAGAAGGTCTAAATGTGGATCTTTCATGAATTCTATGAGGCAAGCAGTGGCATACATCACAAATGATGAGGATACCATGAGAATAGATATGAGAGATAACTATAAAAGAGAGACAGTCTTGTCTAGTGGTCACGGTGCTGGCTTAAAAACCAGGAGGCAGTAAATTCTAATCTGCTTTAGGCATGAAAACTTGGGTCAGTCACTCTTTCTCATCCCAACCCACCTCACAGAGATGTTGTTGTGGGGAAAATAGGAAGGAATACAATAGTATGTACGTATCTTCGCTGCCTTGACTGATTTATAAATGCAATAAAGGCAGGACAAAAATAATAATTAAAAAAATAAATGCTGAGAGGTGACATGATCACGCCTATAATCATTTGTTATACTTTTGTAAACTCATTTATGCATCTCTCTAACAATGGCTCGTGAAGATTTTTTCTGACTTTAGATTTAATAAGCACAAAATACTTATTCTCTCACTTTGTCCTAAGAATACACAGTTCCCTATCCCCACTATGTCTTCAATCCACATAATTTAATGCTGCCATTGTCAAGTATTTAATCTGAATGAACTGTTACTTATCCTTTGCCAAACAAGCATTAGGGACATACAAAACTGGCTGATTTAAGAACAGATAGCTTTGGAGAACTCTGGTATGTTTTCTTTACCGTATCTTAACTGTCTTTATGCAAAGTGGTTTTTCTAAAGCATCAATCTCACCGGGCTGCTTGAATAAAATTTATTAAGGTAAAAGTAGTGAGGAATACAAAAAATACTAGGGAGTGAAATATTTTTAATGTAGAATCATTAAAATTGAGATGGAGTCTTTTTCTCATAGTGTTATGGGGTACCTACCATCTCATCTGTAATAAAGGAGAATTTAGCAACTGTGGTTTGTTTATACCAAAGCTGTCTGAATCTTTATTAGTCTGAGAACCAATACTTTGATTCAATCTCAGTTTGGAAAATGTATTTCTGGAAATTCCTCATTTCCCTGCCCATCCCGAAATGAACTGTATGGTGTGATGGAGATTCGGCCTTTTCCACCTGCTCTGGAATGCTGTGTTCCCAATCCCCAATTGTTAAGTTTAACAAAGCCCCATTATGCTATCTATCTTTTCCATGAATGCCGTTCGCAAGCATAAATTAAGGATTCAATAAATTTAAAAATAAAACTGTCTGTGCAAATGCAAACATGATGCTATGCTTAGTAAAAAGAAAAAATATATATTTATGTGACATGTTTTATTTCAAGGATGGAAGCAAATATTCTAACAAGCATTAAAGAAAAGCACAAAGAATTGTAACCATCATATGTTGCAGATAGAAATATAATCTGCTATTGTTTTTTAGAGTTTTCTTTCCTACATTCTAAAACATGAATTAGACAGCAAATCAAGAATATTCTTCGTTGAGGTTGTCACTTAGATTTCCTTTCACTTGCTGAAATAGACTTAAATCTACTTTTCTCTTAATAAATACGTCGTCGTTTTTCATGTGAATTCTGCTAAGTATTATACAATTGGTTTAATGTTAGAGTGACCTTTATGACTACTACTTATCTACTTGTGTCAAATACATTTCACAAATCTTACATCACTGCAAAAGGTTATGCCTGAGCTTCTTTATTTTCATAATGATCTGCTCTCATCAGCTCTCAACTGCTATTCAAAGAATAAAATAGGACCAAAAAGAAATGTGTTTTTGGTATGTCTGCTAAATGGCATGGGGAGTCCTTAAGTACTTGGTTAGCATCTAAACACAGTGGGGCTAGGAACCATTGGAATGATCCTGAGCTAAAACTCTGTGTAAAAGAAATTATTCCAATAGTTTCTTCTTCTTCCTCCCCTTCTGCTTCATCAATATCATTTTTAAAAAGTGCAATGGATACTATGGAATAAAAGATACTATGGAATAAAAGGTCTAATCTAGTGAAGCAATGACATTACACCTAGCCTGGATTCTGTAATTAATACACCAAAGCAACATACCGGCAGTTTTTTTAAACCTGAAAAATTGGATTCAAGAAACAGGTGGCTCTCAGCCTCTGTCCATCCCTTCTGACCTCCCACAGCATTTTCTTCTTCACAGTGTTTTTGTGAAGCTTCCCCAAAAATGCAAATGAGAGAGAAAATAAATGAGAGAAAAAATGGGTAGGGGAGTCTAAATAGCAGAGGTTTTCTTCCATTGACCATCCTATTTCGTCACCTGTCTATTTGTAATATAAATGTTGGAAGTTGGAGAAGATAGCTTGGCTTCTTTTTTGTTAGTTTCAGGTAGAAACAGTGACCTGTTTGTGGATGGTATTCCCGGGATTGCTGTTCCTATCAGTCACTTGTCCTATTCAGTTCTGCTTTTCTCCAGAAGTTGTGGTCCCTTGCTGGAGTGGAGGAAAACCTAAAGAAGTGGGTGGGGGGATCATGCTCCTTGCTTTTCTCCTTTTCCCTCCACAACAGCCGCAGTTCAATCCTCAAATGAGGCCAGCAAATTGGCTGGCTTTTCTTTTCTCAAAGCAAGAGGGTCTCTGAGCAATGTGCTTTCCTCCCATTTTGAGAACAGAAAGCAAGCTGGGGGTTTGGGATGTGGAAAAGCCCTAAAGGTTTTTGGGGTGCAGGTCGGTGTGATTAGAAATGTCACTGATGTTGGATCCACCATCTCTGTCCATCCAATTGTTTCTTTCATAAAGCAGAAGAGAGGAAGGATCACCTAGCAGCCTACTTTCCATCTCAATTTTGCTCCTGCTATGTATATCAAAGAATTAAAGCTGGAATAACTCTTTGGGACTCTGCAACGTTCCGTGCCTTGTGGTAGAGACAGAGGTAGAAATCCATTCTGGGTCGGTCACCGGGATCAAAGGTTTTGTCTTCTGAGCTTTCAGACTTGTGACTCACCGAATGTGAGAGAGAAGTTCCCTGAGGATGGACCCCAGCACGAGTCTCAAAGCTCAGAAGACTAAACCTCTGATCCCGGTGACAGACCCAGACTGGATCCTGAAACATTCTCCTGGGACAGATATTCATTCGTGAGAGAAATGCAGACAATGTAGCTTCTTGCCTTTTCTTCACGTCTCTCCCTGATTTTGCCTGTCTTTTCTTCCATTTTGCCAGTTAGTTGGTGTTGTTTTTTAGCCTTGCTGAAGAGAGAGAGAGAGAGAGAGAGAGAGAGAGAAGAGGCAGAGGGAAGAGCTTTTTCATTGTTTTTCATTGCTTACCTCTTCCAATCATACCTTTAACACCATCAAACAATAATATCTGTGTAGCCAAGGTCTTGAGGAAGGACTCAATAGGTGGATAAAAAAAGCCAAATCCAGTCTACACCTCTGGCTCACTGTGCAACCAACCGTAATAGAATCTATACGCCACTCAACTCCCAATGACTCAAAATAAGGCTCTACAAATTTATGAACATATTTGTCAAGGCAATTGGGCTACAAAGTTTGACAGCTTGGCCTGCTTTACTGTTGCTTTAGTCTCTGAGTTTATACACATTTGCTTTATATTAAGCTTTCAGGGAACATAACCCTGTCATAAACAAGGGAAGACTGTACACTGAAACACCAGAGGGTTTTTTCCATAATTATCGTTATGAATGTTTTAGAAAGTATTTACCCTAAAATAACTGATGCCTCAGTAGTTTAACAGAACATCTAGCTGGTTGTCACATCCACTGCAGAAGTGTTAAGTGATTCTTTCTTGGTGACTGGAAGGCAGGCTTCACAATAAATATTAGCAGTGAAATGCTCACAGTGTTGAAACCACTGTGATCCCTTTTATATGTTTATTCTGCAAAGTTACAGAAATGTAATACAGCATCTTCCCTCCCCCCAAAAAAAGTGTTTTTAAAATGACAGCCTATGATAGCATGATATACAGAAGATCCATACAGCTAAACACACAAGATTTTGCTGGACTTATGAAAATGCTGCTTTCCCATGAGTTTTCAAGTGATTTGTTCAGTTCCAAAGCTCCAACTGTGATCGCAACTCACGTCCTCCTCTTCACTTGACTTAGGAATACAGATTGTATGTTGCAGACAAGGTAGGGGAGCTGAATCTTAAGTAACAGTGGCATTCAGAATAACAAAAGCAAATTACAGTATATCTCAATTATGAGCTACGTATTGAATAAATTATTACCGCGACTCAAAAATTTATGAGCTCATTTTGAGCTATATTAGGAAGCTAGCAGCTCTGGACCATTCATGTTTTAGGACACGTGGAAAGGCTACAAGGTGTATTATATTATCTATTTAAGCTTCTAATTAAAAAAAAACATTTAACATCTTATATGATGAAGTACTCTTTTTGTTATGTCTAAATTTCTCACATATCAAATAATGCCCAAGTATCGATTTTTATTTCTCCCTTTTAGTTGAAAAAAAAAACATTCATATTAATACATAACAAATAAATCAAAATATCTCCAGCTCATATACTGTGTTTCCCCAAAAATAAGACAGGGTCTTATTTTCTTTTGACCCCTGAAATAAACACTTGGCCTTATTTTCGGGGAGGTTTTATTATTTTTGAGGTGCAGGAGGCAGCGAGCATGGTTACCTCATGGCTGCTGCTGTGTTTTGAGGAGGGTTTATTTTTGGGGACGGCTTATTTTAGCGCATGCACTCAAAAGCCTGATTGGGCTTATTATCTGGGGAGGTCTTATTTTCAGGGAAACAGGGTATATATCATAATTTGTAGCATAAAAGGCATACCAACCTGTTAATGTAAGAAGCCAGATACTATATAAATAAAGGTGTAAGGAAAAAGTAAGTACTAAACTACAGCATGATTAATCTTTGACGGCTAAGGTTCCCAACCATCTCATGGTGTGAAGCCTCTTTTTCAGGACTGACAAAGTCACACCATTACACATGATCACTCTGTGGGCTATGCTTTGTCTATGCCTGGTATTAGAATTCCAGCTGGATGTGGACTGCATGGCCTCTGAAGAGCACAAGGCTAACAGCATCTCAAATTCTCTTTCTTGTAGACAGTCGAACATCTTAACCTCTGACTAAAGCAGTTTCTGAATTCTACTGACTGTAAAAAATCATGCCCAGGGAAGTGGAGGAAAAAGAGAATGGAAATACTTCTAGATCAAGCTAAGAAAGATGTTAGATTTATTTTATTATTTATGTATTACATTGATTTATAAAGCCACCCATCTCTAAGTGACTCTGGGCAGCTAACAGTCCATCAGACACACTACAAATACCAATATCGACAAAACCGTAAAAACATGCAACAGTTGCTGAAAACAAACCCAATAAACACTCAACAGTAACAATGCATGTCACAGACACCTAACCTCCTGGTCCCCTTTTCCTAGAGCACCAATTCACTGAAGTAAAAAACCAACAAGGTCAAGGCCAACCTAACTTCAGAAAATACGATGTTTGAAAGGACAAGTGATAATACATAAAAGGTCTAATTCCTACTGCAAGTTAGATCACCGAGGGGACCCAGCAGGTGCCCTTCTTGTCAGATATGATAAATGGAAAGAAACAACCAGGAAGAGCTTTAGTCCCACAGATAACTCACTCCATGCCATGAAGGGCCTGTAAGTGACAATCAAGAACCTTGAATTCCATCCAGAAGCACCCGGGTGGAATTCACTGCGGTTTGCAGGACAGAGTTCTGACATTAGCATGAAATTACACAAACTGGACAAACCACCACATTCTGGACCAGTTACAGCTTCAGAGTAGTGTTCAGAAGGAGCCCCACACAGAATACACTACAGGAGGCTATTAAATCATGAGTGACATTCTTTCCCACAAATGCCCCAGTTCTTCAGTTTTGTATTTGTAAAATGTTACATTCCATATTTGTGTGTTTATCCCATATTTTCTTTTCTATCTAGTCTGTCTCATAGATAAACATAGGAACCTACATGTAAGTTGATCAGAATCTCTAGCTCAGAGCTATTATTTTACTGACCACCAATCTCCTTCTAGAATTGCAGAAAGGAATGTGTCCCGGCTTGAGTTGGAGTTTCCAGAGTCTACATCAGATATTAATACGTGCAGAAGAGGAGCTCTGCTATTGAACTGTAACTCATCTCCATGACATGAATTTGTACAACCAAGCAGGCGCTAAATGAATCTGAGCACCTTATAAGAGAAAAAGAAAAGTGAAATGGGAATGGAAACACTAATATTTCTAATATTTCCTGTATAGTTAATAGTTGAAGAATCTATCCTTAACAGGACTAATCTATCTTCCTTCCATCGTATCTTCTCTGTGGAACATCTCCCTCAGTCCTCTCTTTCCTGCCTTTAGAGATGAATGCTTTTAACCAGTGGTGAGCCTTGGTGGCACAGTGGTAAGAATGCAGCATTGCAGGCAAACTCTGCCCATTGCCAGAAGTTCAATTCTGACCAGCTCAAGGTTAATTTAGCCTTCTATCCTTCCAAGATCAGTAAAATGAGGACCCAGATTGTTAGGGGAAATATGTTGTAAACCGCTCCGAAAGTGATGTAAATAACTATGGAACTGTATATAAGTACTGTTGCTATTGCTATTCTCCTCATTCTTAGGAAACGTGTGTATTAGTGAAGGTACTCCAGTGCTTACTCAATCCTATCATTACCAAATAGAAAGATACCAGCAAAACTACTTCCTTGAGAAGAAGGGCTTACCAATACTTTGTCCTAACAGGTGTACTCCACAATTAATAACTGTGTTCTGCAACATCCTTTATCATGCTTGCTTATAATTTACTTTAACCATGCACTTCCTTTCTCTTCACTGGTCAAGCCCAAATCCTAATATGGAAGATGAAGACCTTCAGATTGGGATATATGGTCACCTGGTGTTTGCTTTTTCTGTGAGGCTGCCCAGCATCAGTCTATCTTTAGCATATGGGATATATATGTTACAGCATCCACTTTAGCTTCCTGGATTTGGGAAGCTTATGCCATCAGGAGGTAGTCTTAAAATCTAAGTGAGCCCACAGAAGGCTGCCTTAAAAACAGAGAAGGGGGGGGGGGGTCTTTTCTTCCTCCTCCATGTAAGTCGATGGGTCTGTAAAAGCATTCAAGTGACTGCTGCTGAAATGTATTTGTCACATCTTTATGTTATGTACACCTGCAGAGAAGAGTAACAAAAATGATTAAGGGACTGGAGGCTAAAACATATGAAGAATGGTTGCAGGAACTGGGTATGCCTAGTTTAATGAAAAGGACTCGGGGAGACATGATAGCAGTGTTCCAATATCTCAGGGGTTGCCACAAACTATTCTCCAAAGCACCTGAAGGCAGGACAAGAAGCAATGTGTGGAAACTAATCAAGGAGAGAAGCAACTTAGAACTAAGGAGAAATTTCCTGACAATTAGAACAATTAATCAGTGGA
>JANHFT010002603.1:35702-47625 GCA_032467955.1 Pseudoxenodon macrops | reverse complement strand
ATTAATCAGTGGAACAACTTGCCTCCAGAAGTTGTGAATGCTCCAACATTGGAAGTTTTTAAGAAGATGTTAGATAACCATGTATCTGAAGTGGTGTAGGGTTTCCTGCCTAGGCAGGGGGTTGGACTAGATGACCTCCACACTCCCTTCCAACTCTGTTATTCTATTCTAAGTGGGTGCTACAACAATTGTAAATGTGCACTAAGTGCCCAAATGGTGATATGTCACCATGGGACATTGCCGTGGTCATAAATGGGAGAATTCATTGGAAAGATTGTATTTTACGGTGTCATAACTTTGGATGGCCACTAAACAAGGCAGTCAATAAGCAAGGACTACCTGTATCAGTGGGAATTTCGTGATGCACTGAAATGGCAAAGAGATGCAAACATTTAGAAATAAGCTTGACATCATGGCCATACCAATAGGGAATGCTATGCATTTGGTAAACAACATTTAAGACAGAGATCATGGAAAGGCCAATTATTGTAGTATAGCTAAGGAATGAAATAAGATGAACCACTTCATGGAAATTAGATTGGCTCTAAAGGTGTTTTTTTCCCCTGTCCCTGGAGAAGAACTACTTCCATCAGATGAAAGAAATCCTTGAACTGAGCATTACAATAACATCATCCGCAGAATGACAAAAGCAGTATGACATTGGGTCATAAGCTTCATTCCTTCTAGATGTATACTATATGCAATGTCACAACACATGTACAAAGGGACAAGGCTTGTAGTGTGAGACTACAATGCTTTAATTGATCCAATTCCTCCTTTACGCGCCTCCCCGCATCAAAATATCAACGTAGTAGCAGCCATGATTCTAAAAGCTATATGGCCAACAAAAATACTGTTTCTAATTATTGTGTTTAATCTGGTTTAATTGCAATCTACATGTGGGTAAAAGTAACTTCACCAGCCAATTAATATAATGTAGCAGTACTAAATAATCTTTCACTAAAAAGAAACACATAAGAAATGATCAGTAATTCGAAAGTACAAAATTCAATCTGCTTTTTTTTGCCTTTTGGCTGTGAATGCAGGATGCATTCACAAATCAGTATGGAAATTCCCAAATCTATCTTTAAGCTTTTATCTTCTAATTTTGTCAGAATCAAAGTACAGATAAGTCTTTGACTCATGACCCCAACTGAGCCCATAGTTTCCGTTGCTAAGCAAGGCAGTTGTTAAGTGAGTTTTGCCCCATTTCTTACTTTTTCCCACAGTTATTAAGCAAACAATAGCAGTTATTAAGTGAATCATGCAGTCATTAAGTGAATCTGGCTTCCCCCATTGACTTCGCTTGTCAGAAGCCAGCTGGGAAGGTCACAAAAGGTGATCATATAACCACAGGACAGTGCAAGTGCTGTAGAATAGAATAGAATAGAATAGAATACCGGTAGAATGACAGAGTTGGAAGGGACCTTGGAGGTCTTCTAGTCCAACCCCCTGCTTAGGCAGGAAACCCTACACTGTAATTACATGCCAATTGCCAAGCCCCTGAATTTTGTATTCACATGACCATGGGGATGCTGTAACAGTTGTAAGTGTGAAAAACAATGTCATGTTTTCACTGCCGTTGTAACTTCACCTGGTCACTAAATGAATGGCTGCTATGTCGAGGACTACCTATAACTCCCTCCTGAAAAATTATAGTTCAATTTTCACCTGACATGAAATAAAAATAAGGGACCATAACTTCATAATGGCTCTTTAATATTAACCTTTTTAAAAAAAGCATTTGATTTTCTCTTTGCTTAATTTTCATTAAAATTAAGCAAATTTGCTTAAAATTTGTTTTTCATCAAAAACAGCTGCTCAACTTGACATGAGAGACAGAGATTGTTTTGCTATCGCCTACCGCATTCTTTTATATAACCTTCTTTGGTTTTGAATAAATGGGAAAGGCTGTCATGTCGTTAAGTTAGTGAAATGATCCTCTCTCCCGTCAAAGGATATTCTTGTGGAGCAGAAAGGACAAAAGAAGATTGATGTCACTGATGACCGATTCCAAACTGGTGAACTGGAGTCATGATTATTAACTACAATGGAGGCATCAGCTATGAGAAGGTGTTTCTGGAACACCACAATAGCTCATCAATTTAAGGTACTAATTAACCTAGGGAATTCTCAGTACTTAAAATGTGATACAGGTACAATATAGAAATACAGGTAGTCCTTGACTTACGAGCACAACTGACCCCAGAATTTATGTTGCTAAGTGAGAAATTTGTTAAGTGAATTTTGCTCCCTCTTATGATTTTCCTTGCCACATTTGTTAAGTGAATCACCGCATTTGATAAGTTAATAACCTGGTTGTTAAGTGAATCGGGCTTCCCCATTGATTTTGTTTGTTAGAAGGTCGCAAAAGGGGATTAGGTAACCTAAGGACATTGCGACCCTCATAAACATAATCCAGTTGTCAAGCAACCAAATATAAATCATGTGACCTTGGGCAATGCTGCAATGGTCGTAAGTGTGAAAAAAAGATCATAAGTCGCTTTTTTCAGTGCCGTTGTAACTTTGAACAGTCAGTAAATGCACTGTTGTAAATTGAGGACTACCTGTAAAATCAAGCCCTATTCTGCTCAGAAAATCAGAAATTGATCCGTTCCAATTCAAAACAGATTGCATTCTACAAGGATTCTCACAACGTCAATGTCACTTTCTTATCTGACCTACATCACCCTCATCTAATGCTTCTAGATCCTTAATTTTATAATAGAAAACTTGGAACTTCCATGAACGAAGGGGAATCTGAAAGCCACTTCATTTTAGAAAATTTTGCAAGCGCTATTTTTGCATTCTCAACTGTTTCTCTTAGATTAGCAATTTTCTTCCAATTTATGCCACAAAATGTCTTTTGTCTGATTAGTCATTTAGAGGTTTATTGAAGTTGTTTATCCCCAAGTAATCTTTCTTCTTAATTTTATTTCTTGCTACGAAGCCCAATATATATATACTGTATATAAAAAACAAATTAGTAAAGGATTGAAAGGAAATTGCAACAAAGCAAAATGCTAACAAAATGCTAACAAAAGAAAGCTTGATCGATAGGATGCATACTGTACTTTCTTGCTTTTTTGAAAAATAAGTTGCATAATAGAGGTTTATGAATATTATCATTATCTGACTCAATCTAAGGTAACAGAAAGATAGATGTCTCAGTATTACTTTTGTTGTCTCTAGAAAACCACTGAGGATGATTATCAAGAAATTCCTTTGGGAATCCTTTCTTTTGAGCAAACTTATGCAAAGATAGACCTAATTTAGCATTAAAATCTCCAAGCAATACAATTATGGCTTAAGTATGAATATATCATCTAGTATAATTTCTAAACATGTCCAATAGTCAGAATTATAACACAGGGTTATGTTTGGAGATGGATAATTTTTAGGTGTGATCAATTAACATGTTTCATGTTTTCTGTCAAAAGAAATCTTTAATCTAGTATTAGGGCTGGTAAAAAGACCACTACACCCACTTCTTCCGCTATTTGATTTATTATAATTTTGATATTATAAACTGGAACAACTTTAAATAAGAGTGAATTGCAACTATGGTCATCTGAAAAGAAAAAAAAACAATTGCTTAATCCATGGTTAACTACAGTTAATCCAGTTGAGATGACAGAGCAAACAGTAAATAACCAAAACCAGAAGAAAATCTTGTGATCTTGATAAAGAAAGAAATTGAAAGAAAGGAAATGAATTCTTACAAACTCAGATGAAAACCAAAATGGAGTGAAGAAAAAACGATGGTGACAGACTCCTCTTTCCGGATTAAGGTTTTTTACCTGGAACAAGGATTCATTTATTTCTTTAAAATCTGGGATGGAACTCCAGTATATTCCATTCTTTTATTTTTGTGAGCTGAATTAAGAACACCACTTTTTTTCTGATACTATTCGTCATTACGATATGCAGAAAGAGGCCAGCATTTAATCTAAATTGCGGTTAACTGTTTGTTGAATTCAGATGGTACAATCTAGTAGCTAACATAAAAATTAACTGGGACCTTTCATCTTGTTACCATCCTGGAGATGACAAATGGATGAAACTGAAACTCTCTGTAGCTCCTTCTTGATGTGATAAATTATGGTTTATCCTGGCATTTGAATGCAGCCTCCCCACACATGTGTATTGTGCAGACTGATACAAATGAGCACTAATAATTAATAGATTTGATTTCTCTTTCAATCTGACTTTCTCGGCTCTCAACAATTCTAATGTTTCAACTCTAATTTTATTTCCAGACAACTAAATGAACATCAAGAAAATTGCTGCCCAAAACACTCACGTTTATCTTCCATCGCAATAGCTTTTTTTGCATCATGAATTGCAATCTGAATCTATTTTTTTATGGCTTGGTAGGAGTTTTTCTTCAAGTACTGTGGTCTGATGAATGCATTCATTCACTCGGTAGTTATAGCAGCACACTTGATGTACTACCAGATAACTACCCAAAAGGCAATTAAACTTTGGCATCAACTTTGCATAATATAATTTAGCAAGACTGAGACCTAAATAAGTAATAGACAAATATCCTTTCAAATTTTGAACAAAAGTGTATTAATTTCCATTCTCAAATTGCTACATAACCTTGTTGAGGATATTGTGTACAATATGCTTATGAGGAAAAGTAGAAGACCAAATAAACCATCTGCATATTCTCTCCTGCAGTTCAACCTGCATTGATTGATATCTCTTATTTAAGGGAAATTTAAAAAGCCCAAGACCCATGTTGCTTGTTAGGATGAATAGTTCCTATAATCATTACAACTAAAATAAAATCTAGTAGGAAAAAAATATTATGAATCACCATATTACATATATTGTTGCATTTAATCATACAGCTATTTAAAAAGCATTCTTTAGAACTAATTGCTTTCCAGAGTTGCTATACTACCTTAACCATCTTTCTCCCTTTGGATGGAGAGCTTATTGTCTGTAAACTATCCAAGATATACTATTCAAGATGTATAAGAAGCCCTAGAAATTGTTATGGAATTGCTGGCAAAAGCAATTAAGTCATGACAATGATGGCTCCATCTATCTACTCAGAAGCAGAAATGACAATACTTTTATAGAAGATTGATCATTGTGGCTTTTTTTTTCCTTTTTAGGGTTCTAATAAAAGCTTATCAACATTTATGATTTTTTAATAATAATTATTTAAGACATTTCCATGAAAAATAATAAACAAAATGAACTGGCATATTTCAATCCTTGTATATCCCACCATGTTCATGGAGCATTATCCACTTTTTTACTTGCAGGTAAAGATATTCCTATCAAGCATGCAGATATGACCTTTTCGTGCTGGGAACTATTTGCTTACCAGCTCAGCACATCAGATGAAACCAGTCACTAACAACTTTGGAAATGAGGTGGGTCGTGAATAAATTTAATAAAAAAAACATTTTTCTCTAAATTTTCTGGAGCTGGTCATCTTGCCGGACTCCAGAGTCTAAGCAACCCATGGTTAAAACACAGACACCAAATCTCAAAGCCACCAATTTAGGCATGCTCAAAACATTTAAAAAGACCATCAGTATACAGTATTTCCTCCCATATTGCCAATGCATCATAAAAATGGATTTTCTCTGCTTTTGTAAGGATGTTCCTCTTCTATGAGAAACTGTTGCTAACCCACTGGTGAGCATTTGAGACAGAAGTGGCTGAAAGGCTAAATAAATAAGCTAAGGTTTTACAACTGGGAAAGTTGCTTTTTATCTTGTCACTGAGGCGGTATATATATATATATATATAGTTTCAAAGATAAAATTAAAAACAACAACCAGGAGAATCATCTTAAAGGCTTTTCTAGCCTAATACAATTAGATCAATCTTAGTTAAATAATTCAGCTGATGTGTAAATTTCTTTTCTCTGGTGAGTATTCTGTTAAATTAGGTTAATCAGGTCCAATTCACTGGATATCTGTAGGCAGAAGATGCATCGTTCAGTCTCTTACAATCAATTGCTTCCCTCCTGTTTCAAGAAATAAACACATCATTCTTCTGTAAGATTTTCCATCAGAGAAAAAAAAACCCCAACTTATGTAACTGCTTTAAGGAAAGCCACTTTTTGAAAGCCACATTAGAATTTCAGCACATTCATTAGAGTTCGACATTTGTTTATTCAGACATATAGCCCCCTTAATACAGCTAAAATTGGATTCATAGTGGAATCTGACCTTGCAAAGCAAGAGTACTTTACAGGGATATAAAGAAAATGGAAAGGCATTGCAAATTAAGCCACACAGTTAACAATGGAATCTGGTTTCTTAAGGTTACGGAATGCCGTTATTTTTCTTCTTCTTAAGACAGAAATATGAAGAGGTAAATGAAATCTGGGTTAGTTATGCAGAACACATTTGATAGCTAAGAAAGTATCAGGACAGTCCTTTGTAGTTTTCCCAAGATTAGCTAATAAGAAGATAACGTTCTTTGTATGGAGTTTAACATTTAAAAAAAAATTATTAGATTTTTTTTTGTTTATCCTGCCTTTATTACTTTGTAAGTAACTCAAGGCAGTGATCTTACCTAATACTTTTTCCTCCTCCTATGGATTAAAATTCACAGTCTTCTGGTTTCTAACCTGATGTCTTAACCACTATTACCAACACTGCCCAAATGAATTTTTTTAGAGGGTGTTGATGATGAAGATGTTAATTTAGATCTACACAACCATCTCAGACTGATGAAACCGTCAGGTTATCTATGAATGATTTAGCATAGGGTTCCCACATATGTGCATTGGGCCACATGCAAAAAGCAACGAAGGGCTGACCTTCAGCAGATTGCAGTGAGGGAACTGCTCTTCTCACCTTGCTGGATAGGTTCTCTTCCAATCTATGAAGAGAGATTAATTACAATTTGGCATACTATACTCTTACCTCCTGGCTAAGTTAAAATAGGGAATTTGGGATCTGGCTATCCAAAATGACAGAGCCAAAACCTCACTCCCTTTTATAGCATAATTGTGCTCCTTTCTAGTCTGTCTCTACATATTTACATAACATCTCATATGCTCCACTTTAGACCAAAGGTAGAGTACTACCTATTAGGGCAACAACTAGTAGATATGTAAGTATCACAGATGAAGAGTAACCACTCTTCAGAAACTTCTAAAAAAGGTTCCAAAATTCTTATCAATAGTGGTAGCAGTTAGAAACTGTCTGGTATGTTAGAAACTGGCTGTTAGAAACTGTGTTCATGCTATTAGCTATGTGGGAGAAGAGTAGGCTGAGCTGGAAGGCAGAGTTAAATATGTCATCAGTGTACAGTTATTGCGTTGCCACAAGAGATCCCAATCTAGTCTCCCAAGAATTCCATTGGCCCTTATCAAGCACTAATTTAGCTTTGACCCTTAGTTGACTAGATTTGTATGTATAGGTAGCAATAATAAACTCTTTAGTGCTTTGAACTCAATGAATGATCCTCGTTATTTGCTCCTGACAATCTGTTAGCTGCTAATTGCTTTAGGATTTTATCACAATTTAAAAATTTCCTTTTATACAGTAATTATTGTATTGTTTACTGGTCTTTTACTATGTTTGGTCTTGGACCACAGATAAATTTTGATTGATTGAACAATAGTGGGTTTTGAAATGGATTTTAAAAGGTTTCCATCTGATGCATGATATGAATTTCCATTTGAATTAGACATATGACACAGATCCAGATTCTTTCTTCCTTTCATATTCATTTGCTCATTTATTTGTTCAATTTAGACAGCTACTTGTTTGGCAAAATGATTCAGGGTGACAGATTCAGAGGGTAAAAGATGATTTGGAGAACACGTGGAAGTAAATCACATCTATATCATCTTAAAAGGAAATACAGATTTTACAGGGGGTTGCATAGTATACATTCAGGAAGCAATGCAACTTCTGAAAGATGAGATGTCCGTGTCCATGAATTCTCCCAAACCATTTTTGCCTTTCAAATTCAGATATTTGTGCAGCCCTACTGGCATGAATTATGTTTCACCGTACTTGCACAGTTGCCGACTCATACACCTGTATCTCTTATTGAAGTTTTAACCCAGAATTTATGTTCTATATTTCCACAAATGAGTACACAAATCCAAATGCCCAGTTCTATTTACTGAATTTGGTCCATGGTTAATGGCCCTTGCATTATTTCACTATCTTTGCCTCCCTCTACAAAAGAGTTTGGGGGGGGAAAGGCTGGATTGGATGGTGAGAGAAATGAGTGTGGCTTTAAATGACTAGGTTTGAATAATCTACTCTATGCATATTAAACTACTCCAGGGGTGAAATCTAAAAAATTTCCTACCGGTTCTCTGGGTGTGGCTTATTTTGTGGGCGTGGCTTGGAGGTCAGGTGACTGGGTGGGTGTACTTTTACACTTTATACAGACAGAACACAAAAAACTTTTATACTTTACAAACACACAACACAAAACAACACAACTGACTCACACACCATGCAAAAGCAGCTGTACTGACTCACACACAATGCAAAAGCACACAAAATGGCACCAGCAACAGATTTAACAGTTTTAACAGGACCGGTTCTATGACATCACCAGCTACTTGCAACCTACTCTATAGAACCGGGCCGAACCGGGAGGATTTCACCCCTGGTAGTAACTCCGCGGTGACGTCACGGAGCCTGTTCCTTTGGTGTCTCCATGGGCGCCGCCATCTTGGATTTTACTTCCTAATTCTTTTTATTTATTTATTTATTTATTTTTCTTTACAAACCTCTACCATATAATTAGCAAATCTGTGGCATTATTCATCCAATTAACATTAAAATTCAATATATTACACATATTCTAGTTCTAATCAACTTAACCCTGGGTACGTTTCTATTTCTTGTTCCTATTGTCAATCCATTGGTCCCATTTCTCCCACAGCGCATAGGATTCTGAATCATCTTTTCCGCTTAATTCTAGACTGAGCTTGTCCATGTCTGCACACTCGAATAATGTTATGGATTACTAGTCCCTCTGGTGAGATACTGTCTTTCTTCCAGCATTGCGTGAAGGCAATCCTTGCCGCTGTATTTTACTTCTGCGCATGTGCAGAAGCTAATTTTTGCTTCTGCGCATGCGCAGGAGCTAGTTTTTGACTGCTCAAGGCACGACCCTGATCGAACCGGCAAGTAAGAAGTTTCATAAACCATCTCTGGGGAGCAGAGAACTAAGGTTGGCCCTCCGCCCTGTAAAGGATGAGATCAAATTTGCAGCCGGCGCTCACTGTGAGAACAAGCCTGGAGATAAAAACGTATGAAGAACAGGATTTGGGGACATGATAGCGGTATTTCAGTATTTGAGAGAAGAAACAATGGATGGAAACTAATGAAGGAGAGAAGCAACCTGGAATCAAGGAGAAACTTCCTAACAGTGAGGACAATCAACCAGTGGAACAGAAGTTGCCTCCAGAAGCTGTGGGTGCTTTCATCATTTTAAGAAGAGACTGCGTGCCATTTTTGGCCCTCAAGAAGAAAAAGGTTCGCCATCAGAGGTCTAGGGCCTCCTGCTAGAGCAGGAGGTTGGACTAGAAGACCTTCAAGGTCCCTTCCATCTTTATTATGTAGTAGAAATACTGCAAACGGGCTTGGTTCTCTTCACTGGGTCCTCTTTGAGAGGAATTCCATATCTGCTGGTCCTCAATGTAGGACCATACCAGATCTTCTGAGATGTTTGTTAAATAATATACGGTAATTGCCCTGTTCAGAAATGATTTGGAAGGATCGGATTTTAAGCCTGGAGAAGCTATTTTGAGTCCAGGAGACTCCATGGAAGGTTGGAGGAGATGAATTATGTAAAGAGAAAGAGACATCATTCTTACCAAGGAGAGATCCAACCTAGAAAGGAGGAATTTTTTCTGACAGTTTGAAGAATTAATCGATGGAACGGCTTGCCCCCCGGAGATTGTGGGTGGTTTTTAAGAAGAGATTAGATAGCCATTTGTCTGTAATGGTAGAGGGTCTCCTGCTTGAGAAGGGGGCTGGATTAGAAGACCCCTGAGGTTCCTTCCAGCCTTATTAGTCTCTGTCTTATTCTGCTTTTCATTACAAGCTACAAGTTGGTACTAAATTCTGAAATTTCAACATGCCAAAAACAGGCAGATGGGCAGAGGCTCTGTTGAATCAAACCTATTGATTGGGTATGTCTAGTTTAACGAAAAGAAGGACTAGGGGTGACATGATGCCAATGTTGCAATATCTGAGCGGCTGCCACCAAGAATTATCCAAAGCACCTGAAGGCCGAATAAGAAGCAATGGATGGAAATTAATCAAGGAGAAAAGCAACCTGGAACTTAAGGAGACACTTCCTGACAGTTAGATCAATCAATCAATCAATCAATCAATCAGTAGAACAGCTTGCCTTCAGAAGTTGTGGGTGCTCCATCACTGGAGGTTTTCAAGAAGCAGTAGGACAACCATTTGCCTGAAATGGTATAGGGTTTCTTTCTTGACCAGAGGGTTGGACTAGAAGACCTCCAAGGTCTTTTCAGCGCTATCATTCTGTGAAGTGGGGCAGGGTCTGTCATCAAGGTAACACTCTGAAAACTGAATGCAAGGGGAGCCCAGGTGTGTTTGGGGAAAAGCTGGGAAGACAGGAGGAGAACATAGCTTCTTCTCTGGTAATATTGTACTACTAACCAGAGCATACAAAACATTTGCTAGACCAATTCTCGAATACAGCTCGTCTGTCTGGAACCCGCACTGCATATCGGACATTAATACAATTGAGAGAGTCCAGAGATATTTCACGAGAACAGTCCTCCACTCCTCTGCTCACAACACAATACCTTAAGCCACCAGATTTGGGCTTAGACAACTTAGAACTACGCCGCCTTTGGTCTGACCTAAGCATAGTACATAAAATTATCTGCTACAATGTCCTACCTGTCAAGGAATACTTCAGGTTCAACTACAACAATAATAGATACAAACTTAAGGTAAACTCGATTGCAGAAAGTACGACTTCAGCAACTGAATGGTCAATGCCTGGAATGCACTACCTGACTCTGTGGCTTCTTCCCCAAACCCCCAAAACTTTAGCCTTAGACTGTCAACTGTCAAACTCACCCCTTTCCTAAGAGGTCTCTAAGGGTGTGTGCATAAGTGCACCAACATGCCTACTGTCCCTTTTCCTACTGTCCCCACTTATTTGTACCCATTTCATGTATTCATAAACATGTTTATACATCTAATACGTGCTTGACAAACAAATAAATAAAATTAAATAAGCAGTATTTATTGAACCCAAGAGAGATCAGAAAGCGAAGTAGGTCAGCTCTGATCGATACTGGTAGTCCTCGACTTACAACAGTTCATTTAGTGACCGTCCGAAGTTGTAATGCCGCTGGGGGGAAAAAGGGACTCGTGACTGTTTTTCAGACTTATGACCGTGGCAGCATCCTCCGTGGTCACGTGATTTGCATTCGAATGTTTGACAACTGACTCAGATTTACGACGGTCACAGTGTCCCGGAGTCACGTGATCCCCTTTTGCCACCTTCCGACAAGCAAAGGAAGCCAGATTCGCTTAATGACCGCATTCCTAACTTAACGACTGCAGTGATTCACTTAACAACCATGGCGAGGAAGGTTGTAAAACGAGACAAAGTTTCACTTAATAACTGTCTCGCTTAGCAACAGAAATTTTGGACTCAATTGGGGTGGTAAAATGAGGACTACCCATCATTGGTTGGGAGACCATTCTAACATTATCAATTATTGTCTTTTATTATGCTAAATAGGGACGCGGTGGCTGAGTGGCTAAGACGCTGAGCTTGTCGATCAGAAAGGTTCGGCAGTTCGAATCCCTAGCGTCGCGTAACGGAGTGAGCGCCCGTCACTTGTCCCAGCTTCTGCCAACCTAGCAGTTCGAAAGCACGTAAAAAATGCAAGTAGAAAAATAGGGAAAACCACCTT
>JANHFT010002603.1:22044-35602 GCA_032467955.1 Pseudoxenodon macrops | reverse complement strand
AACCGGACCGAACCAGTAGGATTTCACCCCTGCACTACTCTGATAGCAAAAATTGCAAATGATATGCAATCTCTAATGATGTAGAGTTAGTAACTATTACAGTCCAGAAGCGTGGTGTAAAATGGGATCATAAAAGAAGTCTAAATGAATAACAACAGGATCAGCAACCAAACCTACAATTTACAATGGAGATATTGAAATGGTGGATAGTTTTGTTTTTGGGAGATAACTAACAACAGTAATATGCCACAGATGAACTGTTAGTAGGGCAGTAATGAAGGCCATTCAGGTTCTGCGATTTGTCTATGTCTACAAAGTTTAGAATTGCAACTAATCTTTGACTTACAACCGTTCATTTTATGAACATCGGACGTTACAATGGTACTGAAAGAAGTGACTTACGAACGTTTTCCACACGGACTGTTGAAGCATCCCCATGGTCACGTGATCAAAATTAGGACACTGGGCAACCGATTTATAGTTATGAAGTTTGCAGTGTCCCGGGGTCATGTGATCCCCATTTGCGACTTTCTGACAAGCAAAGCCAACGGGGAAGTCAGATTCACCTTACAACCGTGTTACCAATTTAAACAAGTCAGATTCACTTCACAACTGTGTCAAGAAAGATCATACAATGAGGCAAAACTCATTAAACAACTGTCTCGCTTAACAACATAAATTTGGGACTCAGCTTTGGTCGTAAGTCAAGGACTACCTTTATGCAGACAGGTTTCTCTGTGATGCTCGACAGATACAAAAAAAATGAACTCTGAAGAAAATATTATTTATCCAATTTGGAGGCTGCCTATCTCACGCACAGAGAGAAACTCTGCAGATAGAGACTCGACACTTCAGAGCAATGGTTTTGGAGAAAACTTCTGAGAATACCACGTCCAAGCAAATGGGTCATAGAACAAATCAACACTCAGGCTTTCCACCTGTCAATCATTTTCACAAGAAGAAGAGCTTTTTTCTCATAACTGTGTGGGCAGTTTGAAGTGTTGCACTGTGGTTTTATTTATTAAATTGGCTGTATAGCCTCCATATCTACGAGAGCTGAAGTTGAACAAAGAGTAACAGAGAAAGTGGCACGCACTTTCCTGTTCTTGACTGCCTGAGGCTTTCTTAATTGTTTGACAGTTTCCACCTCTCCCTCCACCAGCCATCCTGCTGGATCTTGAGAGGCAACTCTGCAAAGTTTACTGAGGATAGGGCTTTGGAGCAATTTCAGACTTGTGGCCACTGGTTTGCAATTGTACAGGTGCCCAAGTTCCTCTTTTTTCTGTTTCTCTGTTGCAGATAAAGGCTTTTTTTTTTACTGCTTCTGTTTGAATGGATTCTCCAGCACTGTGGTGTACAAGGAGGCTACCAGGGGTGGGGAGAAGATGAAGAGAGATTATAAAATTCCCTCCCTTTATTATTTCCCATATACTTCGACTCTTGCAATCACCCATCAATTAACCAAAAAAAAAAAATACAACAAAACAAAACCCGAAAACACAATGAAACACTTCTTCCAAATTCTCTGGTGTGCCCAAGTCTTACTAAATCAGCTCATCAGCAAATCCTTCTTGAAATTGATCCATCATCCCACTCAACACCTCTGGCGCATAATTGAAAAATCTGATAGGCATTCATGAACTCTATGGATGCCTTGTTTCAGCTTGCAAATCTCTCAATTTGCTTCCTTCTCCTAGTTGAATTAATTATCAAATGCAGCTCTACCACTTTGCAAGAAATCCTGGGAATTCTCCAGCAACAGATAATTGTCCTCATTTAGGGGCACAAGCCCATTGAGCTGCCACTTGCTTCAGCAGAACAAAAGTTTCCCTGGACCAATCTGTAGGAAATTCTACCAGTTAACCGACCATAAACGATTCACACTGAGAGGTAAAATAAATGTAAAACTGATTCTGTATACTTCCAAACTTCTCTGACAAACTGCCATGAGACCAAAGAAATATTGATTGGGTATAAGCTGCTTAATTACTATTGGCAGAGGCAAACGTCCCAAATGAAATGTAATGTTTAGCAACCCACCAATGGCCACGCCCCCATTGCCCCCAGCCACCTGCTCAGTCGATTTACAGCCAGATTTCCTCCTCTACTGCCCCTCCCCTGGCCATACTACATGGCCAATTGCCCCCTGGCCCTCCATCCCTCGCCCTTCATCTCTGCCCATTCACTCAGACACTGTTTGACCTGGGCCTTTGGCTGCACGGGACAAGAAGCCAATGGGAGCAGGTGGCAGCAACTGATCAGTGGCAGGCTGGGGGAGGGGAAGCACACCATTACAGGAGCTGTTAAGGAGCATGCGCCAGGCAACTGGTATTAGTGGCATGCAGAAAGAATTCTGTGGGGGCGCGTGGCAGCGGTGGCATGCAGAAGTAATTATAGGGTCCGTGTGGGGTGCCAGACAACTGGTGGTGGTGGTGTGCAGAAGTGAGCATGGATAGGGGTGCCAGTTGGGGATGCACCAGGCAACTGTCAGCAATGGCATGCAGAAGCAATCCCAGTGGGGCTTGGGGGTGGGTGGGTGCGCCAGGCAGAGGTAGCATACAGAAGCAGTCATGAGAAGGAGGTGTGAGGTGTGCACCAGGCAACTAGCAGCTGTGGCAAATATTGATCACATGTCCATGGGGACGCTGCAACCCTTTTTAAGTGTGAAAAACAGCCATAAGTTACTTTTTCTGTGTTGTTGTAACTTTGAATGGTCCATAATGGTTTCATTCTGTATTCTTTCCAAATTTGGGTAAGTTAGCAAAAAAAACAACAACACCAAAATATATCTAAAAGCATCTCAAAGAAAATCAAAAAGTCTTTTGTACAACCCTTGATAGAAGAGAAGAATAGCTGCAAAATTAGACTCTTACATTTAAATTTTAATGTTTCCTTCATATGCTTGTTTGGTTGTGCTTGAAATGTTTTTCTTTTTATAATCCTGACCTTGGACAGCAATAAAATATCTAACCATCCATCCAACCTTATATTCAGCATTTCTTACCTAACTATCAAGAACAATAACCAATATATATTAAAAAAAGAAAGGTACCAGAATGATTCATTATTTGAAACTTGTATTAGAACTCAAACTTAGCAGTAGACAGTAAGACCACTGTTTTGAGGGCAAAAGATGTCAAGGAAATTACTTGTCTGCCTGTCTGCCTTCATAAAAATCTTCTATTCCATTACAGAATAGAAGGCTTAGAAACATTTCAAGTTTGGGGAGAAAAAAACCTGGATGCCATTAGATACAAAGGCCATCCTGAAATTCTATAGAGGTATATGTGAAAACAAAATAAATGTTGACGCTGAGAACATAACACCTATTCACAATGATGTGAATAGTTTTCTGAAGGCATTTTGCACACCAGGAAATGATACCCCAGAACAAACATGTGTTGTCTCAATCAACAACTTTCCCTGACAAAAACAGCAACCTTGAAAAGAAGTGAACTCCACTGTACATTTTTAAAAGAAATGCAAACATATGTACTAGAGCATATTGTAGATGTAGGTACATGACCATCATAGCAACCAAAATGTTGTATTTCCTTTTCATGAGATGTGGCTGTTAGACAAGTGGCTTCCAAGTTTCAGAGGGGATCACAAACATTTTTACAGGGTCACTTAGTATTATTATGATGCTGTTGGCAGCCTTATGAGAAGATGTGGGATACCGCAACAGGGTTGTTATCTGTGACGGGCAGATGCAGATCACCTGCAATTTGACCCATATCTAATATCCTAATATAGTTTCAGTCAGGAACACCACAGCCAATTAAAAACAGAGAAGGGCTCCAGTTCTTGGTGCTACTGCTAGGAGAACTTAGAAGGTGGACTAGAAATGGAGAGACTTAAACAGAGGTATCCATGCCAGGATTAACTCTCCCAGCCAAAGATGCTGAGTCTTAATGTCAGAATCTGAGGTCATGGTGGTTTGCATGAAAAGGAATTTATCACTCTATCTCTCGTCTAGCAGTTAAAAGCTACCAGTTGTTTTTTAAAGCACAGTACACATAACAGAATCAAAAATAAGTCTGACTTTTTTTTAAAAAAAAGCAGAGATGGATGACATTACAATTGTACACAGTACGATGCAATTACATCAAGCTGACAATACCTGTCAAGCTTGTTCAGAAAGTGAGGGGGAAAAACTTTTTTCATTAAAAAAAGAAATCCTGTCAACTGGCATAAACTGGAAGACAATGAAGTTATATGGCACAGAATTCCCATTCATTAATGATGCTCATTGTGTGAGTTTGGCCAATCTCTTAGCCTAACCTAACTTACAAGGCAATATGTTTTACGTTAGGAAAATAAAAATGAAACAGGCTACTATAATACTACCTATCTAGGTCCCTGAAATGAAGATTTCAAGTTTTCCGCAAAAATGTTTTCACAAGAACCAAGGGAAAAAGGCCAAGCTATAAAATCCATTCAACACTGGTATTAGTGCCAATAATTCCAATAAATCCATTTGCTGGAAATGACTGATAATAAAAGAAATGGGGAAAAGATTTTATAGATATAGATCTTAGTATCATTTTTATCATCCAAACAAGATTAATATAACCATTCCTGGAAAATATTGGACAGCCAAGATAGAGTTCGTAGAAGAGGAAGGAACAAAAAAAAGGAAACTTTATTAGGTAAAATATGGGCTATTTTGTAAATTATGAAAGAGGTTCAATACACCTCAATTGCTTAATAGTAAGTTTTCCTTCCAAAAGACCAGTGCAGATATGAAATCCATTTTCTGTCTTTTTGTTTCCAGGAACATTCAGTCTATGCTAAGATCTAACTTAGGAATTATTTTTGGTCTTTATGTTAACATTTTATCCTGAACCCAATTTTTTTTCCGTATTGTTATTTTGTATACAGATTTGTAATTTTTTTGGGAAAATACTTTCTTTGACATTCTCTAGGCTCAGGATGGTTCATACCAAAGTGTAGATCACGAATGCTGCATGTGTTTCTTGATACATTCCAGCAAAATTCCCTCAGTGCAACTTTTCTTTCATCATTCCCAACGAACATCCAACCACCACAAAGAAATCAAACCTCCACCTATTATAAATGCCAACATCCAGTTTTTAGATTTTTTTTGCAGCGACGAAGCTTTGCTGGAACACATGGAGAGGTCCACAGCAATCCTATTAATCTAGTAGAATAAACTCCTTATATATTTTGATTTAAACGGCTGGCGCTGTAAAGTCAATGAAGCTCTGATTAATACAGCACTGTTGAAAACAGAGAAAAGTGGAATAAGAAGAGAATGATTCACAGTTTACACAGTAATTTTGCCAGTCTGATAATCAGTCTCACTTGTTTCCTTCTTGGAAATATTTCCGATGCCATGTTTACACCAAGACACTGCACGTTTCTGATTTAGCTAGGATAAGATTAGTTATACTGTAGCAATCATTTGATTAAAAGCAGGAGAACAGGCCCTTCGGAAAACAATCTTGTGATCTGACAATAGTCACTCTATCAAAAATAATTAAGCTCTGGGATAGGTTCAGACGGTACCAAGGAAAACATTCGCTGCAACATGTTAGTAAACTTCACATGAAAATGTGCCTCATTCATTATTAATGGGCTGGAAATTGAACATCCTCTGGGTCTGAAACGCTGCAATGTAAATATCATGTTACTCAGCACAATGTTTTCATTTACATATCATCAGAATCTGGGAACACGAATCACATTCTTTTTTTTAAATGTTGTAATGAGATTGCAAGAAGAAACAGGGAGGCCAGAGGCAAAAAGCGGAAATTCTGTTCATTTCAAAGATTTCTACTCTTCTTGGTTTTAGAGGCAGCACTGGAAAATTAGTACTGCGGGTTTCAGTGGATAAAAAAAATTAGTGATGCACTTCATGTCCACGTACTCCCACTTCCTCTCAGATTAAAAGACTGTGTAAAACAGGGGTGTCAAACTCAGGCCGGATTCAGCCTGCAGGGTGCTTAGATCTGGCTCATGGGATCGCCCTGGAAACAGCAAAGGACTGGTCCACAGTGCCTTCTGCCAATGAAAATGGAGCTCTGCTTTCCCTAGCAGAGGGTGGCAGGAGGCCATCACAGCTGAAAACAGAGATCGGGAACCCGTTTTCACTGGCAGAGCGCTGGGGCCAATACAGACGCCCCCAACATGAGTGATGTCAAGCTGGCCATGCCCCCCCTGGCCATGCTCACCCTGGTCCCTGAGGTCAAACACAACCCTGATGCGGCTTTCAATGAAATCGAGTTTGACACTCCTGGTGTAAAACAGTGTTTCCTATGTCATTCAAAGCAGGAAATTATGGTATGAGCTATCTTTCTAAAATGGAAAACCAATAGTTATAACACATACTGTTTCATCTCCTCTCCTCAGGACACCGCTAAAGGGCATTGCATGCCAAAACAACTTGACACTGGGATAGTTTCTCCCCTTGGGCCATCACTCTACTGAACACATAATTCTCACAATACTAGTTATATCTAAATACATTTATCCATATTGTATGGCAGAAGTATTATTGTTATCTTTATTTCCTTTACTACCCCCCCTTATTGGTATTATGATTATTATTACTCTGTTGCTTTGCATGCACACTGAGAGCGTATACACCAGAGACACATTATTTGTGTGTCTAATCACACTAGGCCAAATAAAGTATTTTATTCCATTCCATTCATATTATACAATGTGGTTTGGAAAGAGCACTAAAACCACTTTCCCAGTTCAGATTATGTGACAAACTATTCAGCAATGAGTCATAAAACCTTGAGGTAAATCTTGTGTCTGCCAGTATTGGCTACAGTTAGAAATAAATGCAAATGTTGATGTACCTTTTTGAGGAAGGTTATACGTTTTTGGAAAGAAATCATATCGCTGTCACAAAAAGAATTTTCTCTTGATGCTCTATTATAAATATAACTGACAAAGCAGAGAGATAATTCTGTTTACATTCAGAGAATTGTCACTCTCAGACTTCTAATGAGGAGACATGCAAACTAGGCAGCCCAAAGGAGGATGACAATGCAGATCTGCTTTAGAGGGCTTTTTGGAGGGGAGGGGCATTTATACCTCCCTATAGTGTAATCCTAAAAATCCAGACACCAAAATGAACACAAAGGAGCAATGAAAACTATAAAATGAAACTGTGAGAAAGATGGACTTACTGCAATTTTGTAAAACTAAAATGTTCTTCACACCACCCCTATTTGCATCTCCTCAAGGAAGGTACCTCTCACAGTTTGAGAAGCCTTGCTTTAGACAAACTGTGGAAAAAAAGAAGTCTCTCTCTCTCTCTCCCTCCCTCCCTCTCTCTTTCTCCCTCCCTCTCTCCCCTCTCTTCCCCTCCCTCTCTCTCTCAAAAAACAAACAAACTTGAGGTCATTTCCTGAAATTATCTGCATGCAAATTCAGAACCAACAGAATGAAATGCTTTTTCACGCAGCTCGTATTTTTGAGCTATGGAATTTGCTGCCAGCAGCACAGCCAATTTAGCATCCAACCAAAGTTTATGGAGGATCGGGCTGTCAATGGCTATTAATACCAATAGCTCTTTCCTATCTTCTGAATCATACACAGGGGAAGGGATGGTGGAAGGGAGCTCATATTCTCCTGTGTAAATTCAACATCTTCCCCAATGCCATCCCATTTGCTAAAGAGTGGGGCAATAAACTGGACTAGGGGACGCTATAAATTAATCCAGCAAGATTTAGGCGTTTATGCTGTACATCATAAGGCTGGCCACAATAAGCTGGAGCCACAAATTGATAATGTTTTGCTTTTCTTTCCAAAACCAATGAAGCCCAAGCGCCTTGGCACTGTATTACAATGCACTTGATAAGAGCAACTTTCTTTCCTTGGCATTGTGCTACCTTATGTGGCTTTGTTTACACCAACACAATCAAGGATTTTATCTCCAGCATGCTTTTTTTCCACTGCACAAATTCTACTTGTAGCCAAGTAGCATCCAATCTCCCCCAACACCTCCTGTCTGAGGCCAATATAACTATCATTTACACATGTGGAGCTAAATCCCTGCGGCAACCCACTGAAAACTAGGCCTTAGCCCTGAAATTTTAACTGCGGGGATCTCTCTCTTTTTTATATTGAGGCAATTAAGGTTTTCTGGAAGTCCACAAAAAGAGTAGAATGATGTGGTAGAAAGAACTGATTAAATTATTAAGCAACGTGCTTGCACAAGACAAAGTGTGGTGCAAAATAAACCCACAAACTTTAGTAAAGTCCATATCCGAACTTATGATATACAGCATGCATTCTTTCTAGAAGATAGACAGTATAAAACATATTGAATATTAATGCAGCATTGATGGTGTTACCTATTTTGGTAATGAAACATCTGTAAGGAAACAATCAAGCTCAGAGACCATCAAGGGTCCCACAGTGTAGCATATATTTAAATGAAATATCTTTGAGCTACATACCATTGTTCTTCTTGCATTGGGCATACAACACACGGTTTCCTTGTCCACATATTCCATTATAAGGGAAACAGTTTCCTTCTGAAATGCTCCAGGCATAACACATTGGATTGTCACACGGAATAGCCTCTATCAAGTGTGGGCAGTTCTCAGAATTACCAACGGAATCCACAACAATGTATCTGTGTCTCATTTTGAAACCTAAGCGGGGGGGGGGGGAAGCAAATAGCTAAAATCAGAGGGAAGAAACAATACTGAATAATTTCCAACTATCAATCCATCTTGAAGATGAACAAATACAAGAGGTAAGAAAGACATTTTCTCACAGTTCTAGCTCATTGTCTCTGGCTAGATAGCTCTGCTAACTTTTAAGCTGTCTTGCATATTTACAATGAAATGACAAGAAGGTACGGTTAAAAATCTCTCAGGTTACATCGCACGTGGTAAAGAAGATCAAATCATGCTTGTGCTCTTTAGAAAAGAAGACTGGTTATGTATTTTTTCCAACTTTCCGATTCTCCCTTGCTATTTCTAATGTAGGAAATTACACATTAGTATGTGCCACATTTGTATTGAGGGAATGTGGGAAGAAAGATAGACTCGCTGGCGAACATGACTGCTTCTCCATTATGTCTACATATTTGCATTGTTATGAAAAAGACTATTTAACTTGCTCAATAACAAACTATACATAATAGAGCTCTTTTCATATAATATTCAACTCCTGGGGAAATGTGTGGCTGAACAATCTTACTCCCACTTATAACTTTACTGGTTTCTAGGTCTACTTTATGCTAGCATATAATGTTGGAGGAATCAGAGTACAGGCAGAGTCGCTCCCATTTCATGTTTAAAATAATCAATTTTTTAAAAATAAAAATACACATTTGTTAAATAGGTGGAAAGGAGCTTATATGCATGAATTCTTCAATAATCATATGCAAATCAGAATTTGGCATAAAGCACATTAATTTTGTTACCAAACTAGGTAACATCATCATAGTAGTGAAATCTACTTACCTTCCCTACTGGTTCGGAAGCGCACGCCTGCGTCACACACACTTTTTACCTACTTCACATGCGCAGAAGGCCTTGCACATGCGCAGCGGGTAAAAAAACCCAGAAATTGTGACATTGAGGTGGGTGGGCAGAGCCTTGCCCAATGGCCGCTACCGGTTCTCCAAACCATTGGTGGTCGCTGCTACCTACTCACCCAAACCGGACCGAATAGGTAGCATTTCACCACTACATCATCAGTGCTAGAAGATAGTGGAGTTCTCCTCTAGCAGTGATGATGTCACCGAGCTGGGTAATGAAACGTCTGCAAGAAAACCATCACGCTCAGACACCACCAAGGACCCCACAGTTCAACTCTGAAGTACAAACATTCTGTTCTGTCAGTGCATTAGTTTTAATCAGAAACTCATTCTTATATGCTTCCTGGACTCATTTCATGACTTTGGGGTCCCCATGCTGTAGTGAACATTTGAGGCAGTGGTGTCTTAAAAAAAAGGTCAAAGCAGGTAAGAAGATTCAGGTGAACATAGTGATATGAACTAATCACAAGCCATTTTGTATTGCATCAAAATTGCATACCTTCGAAAGGAATGGGGCCTGCAATCTGATGCCATAGCCACCCTCTCATTCACTTTTGACACACACATACTCGAGACACCCCTGTTGGGAAGTGGAACATTTCTACTGTATGAGTAGTAATTGCACATAAAAATCTTAATTTTTAAATAGCAGAGCTAAACAGAGAGTAGAGGGGACTGGATAATTAGTGAGTGCAATCTTGGACTGCTTTCTTATGATACAAAAAATAGGCTAAGTTAAACACCCAGGTAGGACTAAATTTAATTGTGGATTACAATTCTGATTTGCAAAATAACCATGTTTTGCTAAAAACTAGGACACCCGCTAAAGAAGCACACTTTATAAAAGGAATAAAAAGTCAAAACTGAAAGGAACTATTATCCAGTACATCTGCAGAGCATCAGGTTGAAGAAATACCCTACATTATGTTGAAACGTATATTCAAATTCACCTTTTCTTCCTTGAATTTCTTGGCAGTCTTCATGAACGCAAGGGCCCCATGCTGACCAAGAAGAAACCACACAATCAGGGGGACACGGAGTGCTACACAGTTGAGAAGCAGGAGGAACAGGAGAAAGGCAAAGTTTCTTTTCCGCAGGTCTAGTCACTTCAGAGGAAAAAGAAAACATAAAAGGAAAAAGAAATTGTGTAGCTTATTCCTTTCAATCACTGACTGTTTCTGAATTCAAATGCATTACTATGGGCAGATTCTCAGCACAGCAACCAAAGGTACATCTGAGTTCAAGCTAACAATAGTATAATAATCAGAAGAAATGGAATTTCTTACATTATACGTGTTATCTACTTTAATTACTTGGTTGGTTCTTTTTAAATATAATATATATATATATATATATATATATCTGACCAGGATTGTTTTATTAGATCTACAGTTCACGACACCATTCATCACAATTCTTCCCCATGAACCTGCCTGTATAATCTTGACCTCTTGTCTCATTGTTTTCCTTTTTGATATATTACTGCCTTGATTACGAGTGTTGCTGTTCCATCTCTGCAGCCTTCACCATGGAGCTCTCTTATTTCCTCAGAAGACGCCACTGATCATTGACTAGAATATCTGTAGGATTCTTCCTCGCCGACATCTTCTACATCTCTATCCAAGCATCCCTGTGCACTAATACCCTTTAGCCAGTAAGCATGTCACTGCATGCACATCTAAAACAATCACATATTTTTTCTGAGTTCCCTCATGGTCTACTGCAGTGCCACGTTCTGATGCCAGGATATAAATGAATGACTAACCAGATTTATTTTTTTGGGGGGGGGGGGATAAATGTTTGTTTTATGAATAGAAAGGAAAATGAGACTCAAGGTTTAATAGTTGAAAGACAGCCTAAACAACAAATATGTAAAGGGCATTTTACCTTTAAGTCAAGCACCCTTGAGTACACATGGTAGTGCAAGGAATATACATTCTCTTTGTATAATTTTAACTCAGGTTTGACTTATCCTGCTGGGAAAGATAAATATCCTATGCTCTATTTTTTATTCTATGTGATCCTGCTCGCAAACCAAGCATACACACGATGTATATCCTCGTGCAGAGAAGCATGAAATGCAGAAAGGTCGAGAAACGGGTATTTTAAGGTTTCACAGCCAAATTGCCATGACAATCTTGTTTCACGATAAGATAATATTTAATTCAAATTTAACAGACAGTGGTACTTGTATACAAAGATTACTTTTATTATTACTTATTTCCAAAACATTGCCTCTGACATATTCATTTAGGGAATGCAAAAGCTGGCAGCAGAGGTGGGTTCCTACCGGTTCTATCCGGTTCTATAGAGTAAGTAGTAACTCTGTGGTGACGTCATAGAGCCGGTTCTGTCGGTGGCTCCGTGGGCACCGCCATCTTTGATTTTGCTTCTGCCCATGCGCAGAAGCTAATTTTTGACTGCCGCGCATGCACTCATTCGTGGACCTTGCACGCATGCACTCACTCGCGTGTCTTGCAAGCGCGCACTCACTCACACGCCTTGAGCGCGTGCTCAAGGCGCAACCCTGAATGAACCGCCAGTAAGAAGATTCAGAACCCACCTCTGGCAGGCAGGAATCCTATTAACTTTACAGTTGACTTTGCTTTGCTTTCTGAATACTCTAGTCCCTTTCCTACAGGTCCAAGAAATCATGTAACAGAAAAGTGTAAGATAAATATTATCTTGCTTGTTTTAGCCATCAAGCTATTCCCTTTCAACAAGGTTCATGCATTTCTTAATATGCCCTTCAGCATTGTTCTTTGCAAAACAATTTATCATTCTGGTAATTTACTGGCAAAGAAGCAAATCAGTCTCACTGCATTTTTTTTTTCATCACAAACAGATTCAGTTCAGCAACACAAAAACAATATTAGCCATGTTGCTAAGTGCTCTCGCTTGTTTAGATATAGTTTTGAAATGCCCATTGGCAACAATCTATTTACTCCAGAGTACACTGACAATAAATATAGTAAGTCGCATTAATTCTAAAACTAAGAAAAATAGGTACTTTTTTTTCTCCCAAAATGGAAAAGTTGTAGAAATCAGAAAAATAGAACGCAACAGGCTGCAGTAATGACTCTACTATTTTAATGCTATAAAAAAGATAGATAGATATCAAGCAGACAGCAATATTAGCAATTAGCCTGAAACAGAAGTTATAAAGAGTACAAAGTTGCAAAAGAATTATCATCAACTTCAACCGCATAACATGAAATACAACTTATTAACCTTAGTTGATGTAAAAAATATAAATAATGGTATGGAAAATCCTATTATAGTATTATTCTCTCTTTTTCTCCCTTAAAGGCCACTGAAGACTCCATAATGGTAACTACAGCCAGGTTTTTTTTGGGATTATTATTACTGACTTCAGACTGTTATTTCCATAAAGAGAGAAAGTGAACTTGATGTGCTCATAATCCTGTAAAAAATCCTTCATAAATGGGAAAGTGCAAGAGACACATTTATTCCCTAAGCTTAACTAAGATATGGTCCTGTTTAATGTTCCAAATGTTTCCAGCTCAAGGAATCTGTTGCTCATAGCTATTATTTCTGAAGCAAAACCTTCCCTGAAAGTTCAATACACAAAATAACCTTGTGTGTTCAACCTGAGGAATAACAACACAAAGCTTTCTTTGCCGTATATTTTTTTAAAAAATACTATTTTTAAACTATTTTTTAAAAAATCACATTTAAGTAAGAGATAATAATTTCATATCCTAAGACATATTTGTGCAGAACTGTGGGGAGCCTATCAAAACAAAATCAAGCACACTTTCAAAGATTTCTTCTGGCAACGACCTCCTCTATTTACACCATAACAGTAATTAAAGTCTTCAACTACTGGTGGAAGTCAAGTCTTCCAATGGAATCTGACATGCTGCCAAAAATTGAAGAACAGATTGGCATTCTAAAACTCACCATAACAGGTGTGTTGGGGAACTATGGCCCTTTTATGACTTGTGGACTTCAACTCCCAGAATTCCTGAGTCAGCCATGCTGATTCAGGAATTCTGGGAC